>NDGM011252995.1:0-29560 GCA_002564305.1 Octomys mimax | reverse complement strand
ACTCAGACCCTTGCGCTTGCCAGGGAAGCACTTATTCCACTGAGCCATCTCCCCGGCCCCCCACCCACATATTAATCAAGGCCCTGTTTGGTGGTTTTCTGTGTTTCTCCTCCTCTTTACCACATCCCGCAGTAGATAAGTGAGTTTGCCCTCAAGCTGGACACAGGGACCTTGACAACCACTTAATCTCCCTAGACTCAGGTTGATCATCTGGAAAATGAAGAGTAGGACACGGATTGTTTCTCAGGCTCCTTGCAGGTTAGAAACCCCAAGCTTTTCACTCCCCTGTGCTCCACAGCCTTATGCAGCAGACAAAGCCATTTGTCCCATAATTAGAGATAAAAGGCTTAGCCAATACCTAAGAGATTAACACAATGGCACTAATGAGTTTCAGTCACGTGGGGAAGGTGACATCAAATCGTTCTTTCTGGATGGAGGGAGAGTCTTCCAAAGATGGAAGGAGTTGGGACTGACTGCTGGAAAACAGGAACAATTGGAAAAGGGAAAAAGCAGAGTGAAGAGCAAAATGTGCCAAACCAATGCCTTGAGCTCAAAAATGTTAGAGATGAAACCTGTTAACCTCAACTAACCCACTGACTGAAACAGTTTAATTAATTTAAGGGAGCAAAACTGGCTCTTGAAAGTATTATAATTCTGCTACTATACTTTAGCAAATATTTTGTTCATATTCATCCTAATTGTGTTATTTATTTATTTATTTATTTATTTATTTATTTATTTATTTTAAGTACTGGTTGTCCTCCCACAACAGGCAGCAAAGCCTTCAATTTGGTAACTATCAACTCATAAAACATGAGATACTAGCAGGGCACTGTAGCATACGCCTGTAATCCCAGCTCTCTAGGGGGTGAGCAGACGGATCACAGTTTTGACTTTACTCTAAGCAGCAGTTCAGTGACTTAATGAGAACTGTATCAAATTTTTTTTAAAAAGTTAAAAAGCACCTAACATATAGATGTCATCCTATATGTCACCCCTGTTCAGTTGCTATAGGATTTTCAATACAGAAAGACAACTACTTCCCTCCTCCTCAATAATCTGTAAGTCTTTTAATGGAAATCCTAGACCTTGAGTCCACAACTATTTCAACAGAATGAGAAACTCTGAAGACATGCAGAGGCAGTGACTGCTCGTACACAGAGGTTGACAGCAAATAATCAAAGACAAAAGAACCCTTCCACTCAACTTCTGTGCTACACCCAACATGCCCTTACTAAAGTTAACAACTTTCTGTCCTCAGAATACAGAGCAAACAAATGTAAGAGGAAATGCTTGCACCAGTTTAACCATGTTACAGCTTCAATCCATCTTCCCTTAAATGAAATGATCCTCTGCTGTTAATCTAGACATTGCCTTGTACGTGACACTTTTAGATTGTTGGTCCCTAGCCACTGCAGCTCCCCAGTGGCAGAAAGTACTTACAGCCTAAGGACAGCAGCTGAACACTTAATGTAATTCAGAGCCATTTACTAAGGACACTCTATCCATTGAGCCCTCTCTATATGACAGGCACTGAGCTGTCAATCAGGGATGAAGCAGTGAGGAGTATGAACAACAAAGCCAAGAATTATCCAAAATGGTTAGTATGAATCAAATAATCAAACATACACATCCATATGAGATGTAAAAAAATTAAAAAGAAAAATTATGAAAGGAAAACTTTAAACTGAGTCTGAGCTCAAGCAAGGAGGGTGTTTAAAGAGAGTTCTCCTTTCTGATCTCATTGGGCATAGGCCATAGTATGGAGGAATGCAGAGTGAATACTGTATTGGGGAATAGAATGCAGGTGGTCAGGAATCAGAAGAAAGTACATAACAAGTAAGCTTAAAATGTCATTGTGCTCTGTGCGATCACTTTGGGTCAAAGACCTAATAAATTATTATAAATGATTTGTATGATACCACACACACTAATATCTCTTCATTTACCTATGCATGTCTAGTAGAATGAAGTTTCTTCATTTAGTTATAACTAGCAGAGCCTATATATTTAGAAATGATCTCACGTATGAAAAAGTATATAAAACCAATCACATATAATAGCAGCTACTCACCTATTTTAAGAGAGTGGAAGAGCAGAAATTAGAGTTGATGTCTACACAGAATAAAGAGGTGACCACAAGTAGGACATGGAGCAAGGTGCAGCAGGCTGAGCCTGGAGACACTTTTCAGCTTCCTTAGCACAGAAGCCACAGAAGGCAAGCCACATGGGCCTCGAGATATCTCCAGTAGCCACGCTAAGAGTATGCAGAGCCAGATGAGATGGATTGGGACCTTAAATTTTATTTAGCTCAATACTCAAACATTCTTTCAGCATAGAGTCAATATGCAGCCTTATAAATGATCAACTTGTATTTTTTCCTCATTCAAGTCTGTAAGATCAGTAATGTATTTCATAGCACACCTTAGCATGTGGCCAGGGCTGCCATACTGGAGGGCACAGGTCCAAGCAAGAAAAAGCAGAGCAGAGTCTCTGATGCATAACGAGCACAAAAATTCCCAAGAGGAAAAGGGCACTATAGTAATTGCTAGGATGCCATAACAAAGCACCACAATCTGAGCAGATTGAGCGACAGGAATTTATTCTCTTACCATCTGGAGGCTGAAGTCCAAGGTCAGTATGTCAGCAGGGCGGTATTCAAAGGCCTCTCTCTTGGCTTGTAAATGAAACTTCTCTTTGTCTTTCTTCTGTGTTTATCTGTGTCCTAATCTCTTCTTGAAAGAACACATGTTTAATTGGAAAAGGGTCATCCTGAGGACCCCATGTAACTCAGTTACTTGTTGAAAGGGCCTTTCTTCAAATATGGTCGCATTGTGAGGGACTAGGGCTTAGACTCAGCATGTCAATTATTTTGGGGGAAAGCACAGTTTAGCCCACAGAGTCAAGGAGTCAGAATCACCTGCACCCATGAGGAAAGAGGTAGAATAAGGCTTGAGAAGTGGGTCTAGATGGAACAAACATGCTAGCTTCCATGGGAACACAGAGGGGCAGGGAGAGATTTGGCTTTAGATGAGAAGCTCTGGACCACCTGGAGAATAGATTTCCAAAATGAAAAAATAAGAGGAGGATTTGTAGAGCCCTCAACATATAAGGGGCAGATGGAGAAAGAAAGGAACAGTCTAAATGGAACATGAAGGCATTGAGAAGTCCACAGGCCTTCAGAGAGAGAGGCTATGACAACCTGAGCAGTTTTCTACAAAAAGAAAGCAAGAACAAACAGCAATAAGCACAAGTCTTCCTTATACTTTTCTTTCTCTCCAATTGTTTTTTTACCAGCCTAAAGAACTCTTTGCACTGTAGAAGCACTAGCCAGCAGGCATACGTGTCTAAACTCTGATGCCTGTACTAACTGAATCAAACGTTTGGACTTCTGTGACTTTTCTCTCAGGACCCCACACTTGCCACACTGTCGGAATCAACCCAGCACTCTTGCTCCTTTACCTCCAAGCTTCAGACCTGATGCAGTAGCGCAAGTCTGCTTGTGTTGAACTTGCTGAAGCAGATACAACCTCGGTGCTAACAGCTGCAAGGGCTCATTCACATTTAATTAGGAATCAAAACTGGGTTTCTGTTTCCCGTGCAGGAAACTAGCATTAAACTTGACTGGGGCATAGGAAGCAGGCACAACTATTACTGGCATTTGTTTTGAGATACAGGATTCAGAGGGGAAAAAGTGACTTTTTTCAATACATATGCAGTAATGAGTCTCATACATCCTGATAGAGTCATCATTAGATGCTGTTGTCATCAAATAAACATCACAGAATACAGTACACACACTGGGCATCATTAGCATCATTAGGCAACAAAATGTTTCAGGACCATCTTTATGCTGTCCACCACTGACTAAAGAGTCAGTGGCTGATCTAACTAATTATTTTTTTGTGAATATGTCTTATTATGTAATTAGTTTGGGGTTTTTTGTGTTTTGGGGCGGGGGTATCAGGATTCAAACTCAGAGCCTTGTACTTGAGGCAGGTGCATGTGCCACTGAGCTATATACCCAGCCCTTTAATTGCTTTTTTTTAACTTTAAAATTTTGAAAGAGCTGTTTATCCCTTCCCTTTAGTAACGGGTATAGAAATAAGGAACAAGCTTCCATTCTGTGTTATCAGCACTGGTCTGGGAACCCCTACAACCAAGCTCAGGAGCATCAGTGCTAAATAAATCACAATTTTCCTCTTCAGTGGAACCAGGAAATTGGAAGTTACTTTTTTATTTTTAAGCCTGTTAGTTTAATAAGTAATCAATCTCAGTTAACCTCTTTTAAAATTTTTCACAGGAGGGGAATAGGTGGAGGGGTTGAGAGGTAAAAGGCATCAGAAGACATGGTAGAAGGATGGGAAAGTCCAGGGAGCTCATCGCTTTCCTTCAGGGCTCGGACATGTTACATACTAAAGAGGAAAATAGTTTTCATGACAGATCCTCTCTGCCCTCAGGAGCCTGTCATCTGAATGACACTAGTTTTTTGGGATAATGGGGGTCTAGGACTCCTTGCTGCTTACTTTAAGGTCTGAGAGCTCAGAACAGATTCTACCTGAACTAGATCAGGAGAGGGCTGCGAGACTGCACAAAGGATGGCCCTTCTGACCCCAGCATGCTCAGCAATGAACACTGCTGGGTGGACCCAGGCCTACTCCCTGCAAGAAGGGTCAGCAAGGTTGACAATGTGGCCTAAACGTGTGTGGTCAGCTCAAGTTTTGTGTGACCAGATCTGCCATGTGAACCTCACCTCTGCTCAAGCTTTAATTCAGCCACTGACTATTTATGCCCCTCAGATCTAAATTTCTTATCTTCCTACTCAGACAATTAAACCTCCTTGGCATCTTTATTAACTGACTTATTATTTATTTATTATTTACTTGCATAATGGGAATAGGTTACATTGTTTTATTTAAAATGAATAAATAAAGCCATTCCTCTACTATATGTTAGAAGAGAACTCATGATAAGAAAAACACCATCTGCTCACAGCCTTTTTAAAAAGGAGGCTGTGAGTCTAATGATGTATGTGGCATGCAAACATTTAAGCTGCTCAATTAAGAAGAACTATCTCCTTATGCACTGGTAATGGTAATATTTACCTATTCAAATTTCTTTATTCGAGCAAACATGAACCCAAAGGTGGCTTCCTTCCTCCTTCATCTAGATGCTGTGACACCTGCACACTGTCCGCATTGAGCCCCAGGGCCCTATCACAATCCATGGCTGGGCAGTCACCAGCCATTTACTGAGTGACAAGAAGAATCCAAGCGTGAAGCTGAGTCTTTAAACTCTGTGCAGGAAAATCTTCATCAAAAAATTCTTTTACAAAGAAAATTATGTAATTACTTAAGAATTTATTGCATGTTATATTTATCGTAAGTCTATTTTATGAACCACATTTCTCACTTTATTGCCATATAAAATCAAGCAAAGAGAATGATGAAGCTATAGCACCAAGTTTGAAATCTGAGAATTTTGCACATGAATTTTATATTAGTTGGGAAATGCGACGGACTTTCTTACTTCCTTCTGCATACCATTACGGACAAGATAGGGATTTCTGTCGGTAGCAGTGTTAAGAATATACAAAGAGTGATCATACTTAAGAGACAACCCAAAGTTCAGAGAGGTCTATTCAGAGGTTCACGAATAGCAACTTAATCACCATGCTAGGGAGAAAACTGATCATATTAACTAACACTGTCACACGCCAAAGAGCAATACAATTTGCTTTTTTCAGATTTTCATCATTTGTGGAAGTGACCAATGATAAAAATGCATTAACATTAGTCTGTTAATTTTAGTCTTCTTAACATAATCAACATTGTACAAAATAGTTAAAGGTAGAGTCTCTGATCTTAAAGTGTTCCGCAACTTAATTAGGAAAATAATCTGCACACACAGAAATGAGCTGGGGTACACAATAGCAGCAGCTAATTGTACACTCACAATAGCATCAGTTAATTGTGCAATGAAGCCCATTTTATTCGCAGCCCTGTACATTTTCTTCCCCATGTGATGAACACTCATCTATTCCTGGAAGATTGATGGGCTCCATCAGCACCCCGCAGCCTTTGTTTCTTATCACCTAAACACCATTAGACCTTTCTCTAGTTTCACGCAAATTAACTGCTCATCAATTTCATGATTGCAAGAGCATATAGCAGCTGTAGCTTTCAAACTATGATTACTTCCAACCTATTTGGGTCTAACTTCCCAACACATGATCCTCTCTTTGTTTAACTCAATTGATTCACTCCAATGAGTTTATAACCAGGGCATTCATTTCAGCTAACTATCTATCTGCAGGGCCACAGAGAGGCTTTGCTGACGCTTCTGCCCTGTCTCTGCACCTGCAGACGAGTGATCCAAGCACATCAGCACCAGCCCTCCAATTCAACTGCCAACCTTTGCTGACCAGCTCCCATTGGTGTCTGCTTTTATTTTGCAGCCTACTTAAAAGGCAGGTGAAAAGTCTAATAGTACTGAAATACCAGAGTGTAGTTCATTTTGGAGTGTTTATCCTTCACCTAATTAGGCTGAAAAGGGGGAAAGGAGAGAGCTTATGGGAAATAATTCTGGGTGGGTTTGTGGATGTCAAATCCAGACAACATGCACACCACAGCCTTGGTCAGAGATGGTCAAGGCATGGTCAGCCAGACACAAGACATACACTCCACCTTCCCATGGTTCAGCCCTGTTCCCCACCTTGTCCACCTTTGGAGGGTACAAGTCCTTGTGCTATTTTCTACAATGTCTTCCATTAGGATTCTGGTTCCAGCTCACAGAGAACTGAGCAAAATCCTTTGGATGTCTGTGTTTTAAAAGCTGTATTACAGTTCATGATTTTTAAAAGTGGGATGCTGCCCTCCCTGGCTACTTGCCTCCCTCTGTTGAATCCATGTTGCAGATAAGCACTACAGGTTCTTTGGAAATAGAAAACAAAAATATAGCAATTATTGAGCTATTGTTTATATTACATTGTAAAGGGAAATGGGAATTTATTGTAATTTGTCCCAGAGAAAACTGAAACTTTTCTCTAAGACTTTTCACTTACTAAAAATTTATTATTTTATTCTATAATCTCTCTAATATCTGCATATTACTTAGAATTCTGTATATAAGGCAAGAGACACTGAAAATAAAGGATAGGGCAAAAATGAAGGTTATGATGATCAAATTGTAAAGTGTGTACAGTATATCACACCTTTAGGTCACACACTGACTTAGGATTTATCTAGTTCCCAGTAAGTTGAAGTGACAGTGGCATTCTTATGCTGCTCATTCTAGTGGTATCTTATCTTCTCTTCTTTCTCTTCTCTTCTCTTCTCTTCTCTTCTCTTCTCTTCTCTCTCTCTCTCTCTCTCTCTCTCTCTTTCTCTCTCTCTCTGTCTTTCACATGCATGTACAACTAAATACACCCCCCGTACATGCACACACCTGCTGCATAGCAAGTACACCCAGCACATAAAAGAATCTTGTTGCTGCTTGATCCCTGTCCTTTCTTGTTCACAAAACTAGAGTGACCCTTTGTCTTTCATTCTCCTTTCCCACCAGCGCCCCACCCGCATCTATGAGAACAGAATGACTTGGATTTAGCCCTGCTTTTGTTCCCATATTCTTGGCAACTCTTGCTCATTCATGTAGAATTCTATAACTACTAAAGTTAGAAAACCTTTTGGATGCACTAGCTTCTGTTTATCAAAATCTGACCTGTCCAAGTACTATTCAATATTTAAAAGTAAAACAAATACTTAAATATATTAACTAATCTAATTAACTATTAACTAATTAGTTAACTAATATATTAACTAATACACTAGCATAAGTGTATTTTTAAAAATTCTACAAAGATGTTTCCATTTGATCCAGGATTTATTTTTTCAGTTAAAGAACATGAGAAAGAGAAATTTAGAACTCCCTTTCTGTAATCCAGTGGAAAAATCTTAATGAAATTGTTCCACACTCATTATTATAGTCCATCCACTTTTTTCATTTGAAAGGTTCAGGAAATATTATTATGTTATTCTACATAGATAAATCCTAGCATCTCTATGGTAATCATTTCTATCACTACAATGATACTTAAGATAATTAACTTATAAACAGAAAAGAGCTAACAGTTCTAAAGGTTTTGGTTCATGTTAGGTTATGCCTGTTGCTTTTAGACCCATGGTGGTACAACATGGTGAAAGCATATGGAGAGTAAAACTGGGACACTGGAGAAAGGAGAAAAGGACTAAGGGCTTATGATCCACTGCAAAGACACACTCCCTTGACTCGACCTCATGGTTTCCCCCACTTGCACCCCAAGAACTTAGAGCCTAAGCCTTTAACATATGGGCCTTCCATGGGCTTCCATATCCAAATGATGGCAATCTCCCTATGTACACAGATGTACCAAGAAGTGTGGGTATGCACACACACATACGTATACGTACTTTTTCAGCACCAACGTCTACTTTGATTCATGACAAGTACTGAAATCGCTGCTTCTCTGAGTTCTGAAAGAAAATGTTTGAGGGTGCCTTTCAGGTGTCTTACAGCTTTTTGAAGTTTAAATGAGTTTTGAAAACCTTTAGTAGCTAAGAAAGATATCTTCAAGGTTTCCCCTGTATTCTAAAAATTTCCCTCAGATAGAAGCTTATTTTTCTGTCATGGATTTCAAAGACACATTATTTTGGACTTAATATCTTAGAATACTACAGACAGAGCTTCTTCTGTGCTTTGGAGAAACATTCAGAAGTTTACTTCTTATATTCAGGTGTTCTTTAGAGTCTTAAAATGTGCTTAGATTCCTTAAAGGGAGACTTAGCACATCTCTTTTCAATCGCAGTGTCTAGATTTCCACACGAAGTTTTATAAATTCGACACATTTGTTGACAGGGGTTTTTTTTCAATACTGATCTAAGTTACTCTTTCCTAATCCTTTAATAATACCTGTATTCGAAAGTCTCCTCTTAACTCGAAGAGTATATTCATCATTGCTGCTCTAGAGAGGCACCCGTCATTTCCATATATGATTATCTATCTTCACTGCATTTCCCAGATTGTACAAATAGATCTATTATTTCCACACTACAGCCATGATGTCCTTTTCCTTTCTGCCTCCCTGTCACTCCAAAGAATAGGAGTGTGAGGTTAACCACTGCGTATTTGTTGTTTTCATCTATCTTACTTCCTTGTTAGGAAGTCAGCAAAGCTGGCATCAAAACTCTGCATGCTCTTCCTGGTATCTCTCTTTTAGCTAAAGACAAAAGTTGAATCACCTGGCTCTGCCTCTGGCTTCTGACCCGACTGACCACTTATTGGAGCCAACGTCAAGGACCTCCTTCAGGGAGCTGAGAGCTTTCCAATGTTGAGTAACTGCACAATGCTTTCAGCTCCTTTCCAATGGCCACTTGCTCTTTATTCTTTTGTTTGAAAAAAATTAGAAATTGCTCACGTGCTTTCATGCAGTTTTTGACTAATTATACCCAGTTCCTCCTATTAGAATTATAGTCTAAAACTGCATTAAAATGATGAGTTTGGATTTCCTGTGAAATCCATACTTAGTGTTTCAGAAATGATGTGTAACTTCCAGCCAAGAGGCGCATGAGCCAAAGTAGAGACAGGAGCACACCCAAGTAGGAATTCGAGCACTACCTAGTTCTATCTGTGTAAACTCAGTAGTTCTAGCAATAGTTCTATCTCTCAATAGTGCTAGCCTGCTAGTTCACCTGTGAATGAGAACATCCATCTATCATGAAAATTATTAAAAATACACAGAAAGGGTATATAGATAAGTGTTTATTATCTCTGCTTCCCCACAAGAAAACTTCTAGTTAATGGCAGGATTCAATACTGCTGTGCTTCTTAAATCTAATTCCACAGTCATTAATTTTTTTTTTCCTCAAAGACTTGGACCTTATTTAAAAAGCTGTATCAGTTGCTCACCTGCACCTACTTGTACTGACCTCTCATTTTCTTCTGTGCAGCCTTTGCCACAGTGGTTCTGACTACAAAAGAGCAATTTTTCCTCAGGTGTTCTTACAAACCCTTATTGAATAATCCTTTCATTTTTGTGAATTTATGGAATTTAAATTTCTTAGAATGCCATCTAAGGTCCTCAGCCCCTCAACACCCATAGCAGATGGTTTTAGGCAACTCAGAGGTACTTTCCCTCCCTCTGCACTTGCATGTCCATGAAATAGCATAAAGCAGGTGGTGAAGCCTAAGAAACAGTTGACTGAAATAAACTAATTGGATATCAAATTCACACACAGAGATTATACCTGAACCTAGTGTAATTCTAGATTAAATGCAAGGAACGGATGCACCTAGGGAGAAATCAAATCGCTTAGGTAATACTGATGGTCCATTTCAGAATTTTTGCTTCAGTTATTATTATTTGTTTGTTTGATTGGTTGATTGTTAGGACAAACTTTCAGGTAACACTTTCCGTGTTCTTTTCTCCAAAAAATGTTTATTACTGTCTTTAATTCATTTTTCATTTGACAAATTATCTGATGGATCCCCAGAAGACACAGGACAAAATCCTGATCTGCAGTACAGCTTTCCTGGTTCTTATTTTATGTTAGTTTCTGTCAGATCAATGAGGCAGAGGCATTCGTGCTGAAGGATGTAGAGCTCCTCAGCCCAGGGCCATTTCATTATGTGACTTTCCATCTTTGTGGAGATTTCTGTCTCTCTTTTCCTGATATCACTACTTCAGCTGAAGACAAAAGTTGAATCAACTGACTCTGTCTCTGGCTTCTGACCTGACTGACTGTGTACTGGAGCCAACGTTGAGGACCTCATTCAGGGAGCTGGGAGATCATTTAACTATAATCCTTTTATGAGTAAGGTCATGTGATCATATGTGAAAAGGTGATTTCAAATCTAATTTAAATATCTTAGTACCACAAATAAACACGATATCTCTCTATGTTAGTATCCAGGTATAGCAAAGCATATAACTATCTTTCTGTTTTGAAAGAGAATATATTCTGGCTGCAATGGTCAAAGCCTATGAAATTTTATTTGCCATCACCCACTCCTAACTCGTCCATCCAGGGGACTTTCCTTCATTAGTACTGATGCCAGCTTGCTCTTGTCCTTGAAGCACTGATCTAATTTACTGCCCTTTTACAAGATTCAATGGCTGGGAGAATTGTTTGCAAGGAATCAAATCCAATACCCAAGCCTTTCTAAGTAACAATATTTGACTCTATATGAAATAAATGTGATTATATACCATTATAAAGATAGATCCAGTCTTTAGGCAGTAACAAAAGCCCGAATGGGGAACCAAAAGGTCTTTGGAGATCTTCTGTGCACTGGAGAATTGCAGAATAGTAGAGCTTGTGGAAAGCCCAGGACCATCCAATTCGATCACCTCATTTTACAGGTGAAGAAACTATGACCCTGAGGCCAAACAATTTGCCCAAAGTCATACAGATAATTTATTGCAGATCCAGGACTAGAATTTATGTGTCCTAATTCCCAGTTTAAGACCTAAAAAAACTGTACATGTATTACTCTGCCTTTTTAAGTTTTGGACCTTCCTATAGCAGGGTGAAATGAAATAGTAATAGTCATAATAATATTTCTTTGGGAATTTTCTTCTACATGGTGTTGAAAAAGGGTACATTAAGAATCAGGCTGTGTGTATCCTGGCTTAGAAGAGAGTGTTTTGAGGAAATGAATTTGAGAGAAATGTATTCTGGTCTCCACAGCTTAGACATAAAAATTATTTTATTGCTACTACAAGGTAAACTTTTCCTCCCTCAGTAAAATAAATCAATTGAAAACAAGTTAAAATGATGTGCATGAAGGTATGTGGCTCCCACAATTAGAAGACTGCTTTATTCATGAGGTAAGCCTGCTGTAGCTTCATATTATTCCTGGGCAGGTGATGCCTTTAAATCTGACATTTTCAACTTCTTCTGTGATTCAAGATGGATCCTGAATCTTTAGTTTGTATACATTCTGCCAACATGAGAAAACTGCCTGAGAATACTGTGTTCTACTACAGTGTTGCCAGTGTCTGGAAAAAACTCTGATTATTACATCATCTGATGTAGAGGCAATGTCCAGTTCTGTCTTCATAAAATATACAATATTTTGTTGTTCAAACTTTTGTGTGCATTCTGAAAACTGAACCCACTGCTTGGGATAACCCCAACAGACTTGTTACATTGAGCTAACTCTAGCAAAAGACTGGTAGTCATTTCATCCTGGCCTATCCATAGTGAATTGTCAGGCAAAATGGTCTTAGAAATTTGGGTGATGGTAAGAAATGAAAGGTGATCTTTTCTCTAATAAAGCAATAAATCTTACAAGTTCCTCCATTCTCTTGTTCAGTGTATCTTTATTAGGAATCTTCTGTGTAGCAGGCTATGAGATGAATGAAAAAGCTCTCTATTCATGTTTTTGAAAGTATTCACATACAAGATTAGCACACCTTTGTGTGAAAATGACATGAGTTAGTTAAAGAGTCCCAACAGGTTTAAAGGGAACAGCCTTGGTTAACAAAGTCAGCAAGTGTTCATGAAAGAAGCTAAGCTAGTCCTTATGCATACAGTTATGAAGAGAAAAGATAAAAAAGTGGTGGGGCAAAGGTAAATGTCATCTCATCTAAGAAAGGAAAAAAATCAGTCAAGGAAGAAAGTATAGGAGATATATACTCCAGAAGTGACCAAAATGACAAACATTTTGTCTGTGTTACTGACTTCACAGGAAAGGACAGATAGATGAAAGTTTTAGGAAAACAGAGTAACTAATTCTAAAGAGGCTGCTTTTCTCTCTTCAACACTTGGACTCTTCTTAGAAGCCTTGGAGTGCATCTACTTTGGTTCGTAGTAGTTGCAGTGAAAGATGCTCACCTTGAAGCACTGGTAAATTTGGAAAAGTGAAGCTAGAGAAAGAAATGTCAAGTAGAAGATAAGAGTGATAATCCATATGTTTAAAAAAAGGAATTCTCCAGTTTTCCATATAGCAGCTAGCTCTTGAGTTTGATTTCACTGCATTGAGCTCCCAGTGATCTGGAGTTCTCAAGATTTTCTTATTAGATAACAGGCTAATTGTACTATGGCTTAAATGCAGAATGCATAATACAGCAATCTTCAGCTCTAAAACCTGGAATGGAGATTGGTTGTGGTGGAGAGTGACCAAAAAGCTGGAACTGAGATTCCCCTTCCCCGGTCCATAATGAGGCATTAACATAAAATCCCCTCAATTAACCAGGTCACACAAAATGAGATTTTAAGGGCCCTAGAGTTGCACTGAGTGTTACCTGATCACCTTGACCATAATCAGCCATTCGGTCCAAGACAGATTTCATGTCAAAATAATAGCACAAGAGTAAATCTCTCATTAGTAATTCCATTTAGGCAAAAATGTAATTAGCTTTGCTTAGAAAAATATGCATTTGATGAAATGATATAGTGAGGGAAATAAAGAGGACTTTGCTACTGTGCACACAGAGCAATCTCTTTAAGTAGGGTGCTCATATAATTTATCATCCAAACCAGGACACTTTTAAAAATGAAAAGGGGTGCTATTAATAATTATTCTAGGACAATAGGCATAAACTAGGACTGTCCCACGCAACCTCAAACATACACAGTCACCCACCTTCCAAGGATAAATGAAAAGGATGACTCCTTTCTGTCTTTCACTCCCCAATGGCCTGAGTTATCTTTGGAAAGATGAAATACTAAGTGTTCCATATTTGTTTTTTAAAGCTGCCTGTCTGGAAATTTAGCCCAGCACATGTATTTCTTATTGAATGAATTGTCCCAAATCATGATGAATAGAAGTTTAGAGAAAAATGACAGAATATAGTCCTGTCCTAGTTCAATGGGTGTTGACCTGAATTTCTGGGTAGGGGTCAGATTAGTGCTCCCCAGAGCTCTGAAGAAACTGTTCTTTTGTGCTAACAGAGCGCCCAGCTAGCTAGAGCAGTCTTAGACATCGGAATCTAGAATGGGCATTAGCAGACAGGGCCTTGGTTTCTACGAAGTGATAGGGAGAGGCAGAAGCAAGCCACAAGTAGAGGGGGGTTTGTGGAAAATAGGTAAGCTGCTTCCAAATATTGGAGCAACATGATCCACCGCAAGTAGCAACCCCTGAAATGGAGAAACTTTTCTTTCAAAGTTGGCTGCAAACAAAAATGTTTCAATAAAGAGGAAGGAGCTTCTGGCCATGAAACATCAACTGTCTGGCTATCCTGGAATTCATGGAAGAAACTCGAGAAGTGTACATCACCATTGCCATGATATTAGGCTCTGAGTTAATGAAAAAGTGATATAGGAGGTCTGGCCAAGTAGCTCAGTGGATTAACCTGCAAGCAGGCTCAGGGGCTGGGGGTTCGATCTCTGGGCCTGCTGTGCCAGCCCCACCCCAGGGATGCACTGAGACTGCAATTGAGACTCTGTGTGGTGGCGCATGCCTGTAATCCTAGCTCTTGGGAGGCTATAAACAGGCTAAACAGGCTATCACTATGAGTCTGATCTAGTAGTGAGATCCTGAACACCCTGTAGACCTTTCCCTAAAATACAAAAAAAAAAAAAAGTGATATAGGAAAGAATATTCATATGACCTGGAGTGACTTTGCAGTCAAGAAATTCGAGTTCGCAATCACCTAGAGGCAAATTCCATAGCTCTGCATCCCATTAGGCCTGATTTAGTGTCCCTGACAATTATCATTAATGAGAAAATATCCAAATCTCCCCCTGCTACAAAGTAGATTTTGACTTGAGCATTTTCTGGGTGAAAACTGATCCCTTTGTTAAAACCTAAATTTGTCATTTCCAAGTCCCCTACTCCACTCCCAAGTTTGATCATGGGAATTTTCTTGTAAAACCAGTAGGCCTGCGATGTATGTGAAGTAATCTAGTTTGTCCCCCTTATGTCTCCATGCTGTCATAATCTAATAAACTTAGAGGAAATGTATTGGAAGAAGAAAATCACACTTCTGATCTGATAGCCTACTGCTATGTGCAAAAATAATAATAGCCTTATTTACCTGATAAAAAGTAAATGATTTTTAAATTTTTTTCAAAGATTTTTTTTAATCGTACTGGGTGAGATTTCAAGGGAGATACAGGGACCTCTTAAGTTCTTGACTGCAAGCTCCTGGGAAGGCAAACAGAAGCAAGAGAAGTCATGGATTGATAGCCAGAGGCCACCAGGGTAAGGCTATCAGAGATGCTGTCATTCTTCTCTTATGAAGATAATTGAATTATTCAAATACATAATTGTAGTTGAAGATTTTTCAAGGTGCAAAATGAATGCAACAGTGAAAATACAGCAACCTTCTTACTGCTTTGAATCAATGGTCCATCTTTTAGGTAGGGTGGAGCTTTGTCCTTACGAGAATATGGTTTTGAAGTCCCAGTAGGCATGTTCCCATTTTCTTACCCAAGGCTCTCTATTAGCCATGTTCCTCTTGGTAGCTTCCTGCTGGCCTCAAGCATTTCTCCAATGGGGCTGATACTCCCCACACACATTTATGCACAAATGTTTGTCATCATCCTGAGAGAACACAGGTTCAGTTCTGCCTGATTTCAGTATGTTCCATTATTTAGAAAACTGTTCAGGTTCAAACATCTGCAACTTTGATTCATAGACTAACAACAAATTCCTTTAAGGAAATCAAATTCTAGGCTTGGAAACAAAATTTGAATCTTTTGAAAGAAAACAATTACTTTGGTCTGGATCTTGGTGTGTGAATTTTTAACTCCAACCTTCCTCTTTCGTGAATCATTTAGTTCTTTAAATTAAAAATAAGCACGCTGATAAAATTTTACACCATTTGGATCCTCGACCTCAAGTCTTTCTTAATTTTTATTTTGAGGCAGGGGCATACTAAATTGCCCTGGTATTTGTGATCCTCTCACTTGAATCTGCCAGAGTTCAAAGATTGCAGGCATGTGGTACCAGGCCCCACTGATGAATGAGAACCCATAATGTTTATCAGGCAACAGACAAACTCCCTCTGTGTAGCAGTTAAGAAGGTGGCTTGAGCCAGGCATGGCATAGGCCTGTAACCTCAAGAGTCTGGGAAGCTGAGACCAGAGAATCAAAAGTTCAAAACTTCGATGAGCAAGAACAAGACCCTGCCATGAAAGAGATGGAGATGTTGTTTGGTTCTAAGGGCTTTGGTTGAATACCCAGTACTGTAAAAAGAAAGAGTCTAGAAAAGGTAAACAGGAGAGATCTTTATTCAGCTAGCCAGATGCCAGAGAGAGTTGCACACTCTCAGATGTGTGAGGCCCCATAGGATCAGCAATAAGACCCCAATTTTTCATAGCTCCTGGAATCCACTCAATTTTTATCCCCATCTTTGTAACTCTCCTATGACCATTATTTCATTTTAAAATTAAAAATTTCAAAAAATGCAACATGGGATAAGGATGTCAATGAAAGCACAATCTTTGGAATTTTAAAACCAATCACCTTAGTATTTCTAAAACCCCGTTATTGTTCTCTTTAAACTCCTTAAGCAATTGGTGAAAAAATGAAGCAGAGAAAAATTGCAGGCCATTTAGTGGATAATGGGATCAAACTCATGTCATTCTGAGGTACATTATTAAAACTAATGATCTACTTTTCTTTAAAAGCAATACCTGCACTTTAAACATATTGCTATAAAAATGTTCATGAACTTCAAAAAAAAACTTTAAAGATACCTGAGCTTATAAAAGTCAACGACTCATGTACTAGTACTTGTTTAAGAAAGCTGTGGTCACAGGTAAGGAGGCTCTGGGTAGAAATAGTTGAGGCCCTCCTGTCTCTGAGCCACACACAGAGAAGCTTCTGGGCAGATCTGAGAACACAGGATCTATTCTTGCCCCCAGTGGCAAAAGTGGAATTTTAATGCCTCTGCAATAGTATATTTACTCATTCACAATTGCACTTCCAGTAACCTTCCAAAGGGCTTCCTTGTCCTATTGTGTATGTGAACCTTCAGGGTAGGATTCTGTAATCCAGAAGCTTCAGAGTACAGCAGTTATCAGCCCACACAGACTCCTGGCATTTTACCACAATGACACAGCCATTAGCAAGTGTCTTCATCTAAGTGGGTGAGTCATTAAGCTCCCAAGAATTTGCACATTTGTTCCTGTCTGGGAGGACCCAAAACTGTCTGATCCATATGGAAATCTGCAGTGCCTCCCTTTTCCCAGCTGTCACTCAGGGCAAAGTCAGGCTCCTGCCCTCTGTGGGGAGAGGGGAGACAGGGCCCCTCCCTTCTCCCAGCAAAGATCCCCAGCTCTCCAGAATTTGTTTTCTGCCCCATGTAATGAGCACTGACAGAGCAGGAGGCATCTCATTCAATATGGTTCACACATAGTGCCATTGGTGCTGCATAGTTTTCCTTTGAAATGGGCATCATTATCTCAGTTATTATAGATAAAGACACTGGCTTAGAGAGTTTTAACCACTAACCCTACATCTCAAGGTTCTTAGTGAGAATCTGTCTACTTGTCCCTGAATCCAACCCACCAAAATCCTGGCCCTTGGCTTCTGATGCCACCACATGAATAACAAAAATACTGCCAGCACTGCCATCATTCAGCTTTTTCCTGTGAATGACTCAAGTTTTTCCATTTGTTTCTTAAGTGCTGGATTTTCTAGAGATGAAGTGTGCCTCCTCTATATTCTTTCAGTTGATTCGTGAGTGGAAAATGACCTTTAGAACTGATGCTATTGAGAACACGTATCACTATGTTTTCAAGGCTAGAAATAAAGACCAGCACATACTCACAGCCTTCCCAACCACAACGTGGGCAAAGGGTTTGGCACAAATAACTTGAGGCTTTTGCCTAACACCTTTCAGGCAGATTATGGAGTGAAGACTGTCACAATTTCCCATGAGGCTACGTAAACATTTTTTCTTTTGCCTACATTATTTAAATAAGAATACCACTGAGACCTTTCAAAATGCTAACGAGGAATGCTCAGGAAGCCAAATGCAGCCTCATAAATGCATGCAACCAACACACTGAAATTCAGGTACTCAGCAATTACAATTCTGAAGCTGCAGAGGCCGCTGTACTTGCCAATCCCTAACACTGAGGCTGGAGGATTTAAAACATGGATCTTTCAGAGAATCATTTGTTCTGAAGCAAAGAAAGAGAAAGTGAACACAGAAAGCACTCAGCCTAAGAAACCATTGCTGGGCAAGTGGCCAATGTGGTTATTCCCAAATGCTTTTGCTCATCCTTCCCATCTAACGTTCAACTTCATTTGATGACAAAGACTAAAGATTCCCACACTGAGCCTTATTAAATCTGCTAACACATTTTTTGATAACTTTTAAAAATATTTCTCACCTTTAATAAATATTTATGTTTATTATTCTAAGTAGCTTATGAATATTAATTCATTTACTTCTCTCACTAACCCTTTATATGAAGTAGATGCTATTGCTTATTTTGCAAATGAGAGAATGAAAGCATAGAGAACTGACATAATTTGCTTCTGATCCCATCCTGGATGTGGCTGAGCCAGGACAAACCTCCTATCCTGTCTGAAAATTTCAGTCTTGCCCTGCATAATACTGGTGCTCAACGAATGTGAGCAATGGAATTGAGTGGGAGCTTACCACAGAATTCTCTTTGCCACTAATTTTTCAACACCTCAACACATTCAACCAGTGAAATAGGTTTAACATTTCTGTACATTATCTTGACAAAACAACTTTCTTCATAGTGTTCATCTTAGCTTTTCATGTTTTCCTTACATTACTATCCTTTGTAGAAAAAGAAAATCAGCCTACAGTAATAATTTATAAGTGACCTTTTTCTGTGACTGCTGCTAAATAGTGAATTATTTTGCAATGTTCATCATCATGCTTTTTCTTGTTTGAATTAGGCTCACAAATATTGCCCGTAAGAAAAGAAAGCTGAATATTTGTTCAAGATATTCTAACTCCTAGGTTTTGATAATAAGTTGCATGCTTGCGTTAAAAGGTGTGTGAGTGTGTGTGTTTGATTTTGTGCGTGTAAGAATAAGTCACTTATTTTTCATATATATGCCATTATGATATTTTTATTTTTGGAATTTAAATTGGGAGTTCTCCCCATGCTAAGATTATAAGCTTTTAAGTTATTCATCAACAGTCAGATCAGAATCATGAGCCCTGGAAGATGTTGCATTTGTAAGAGGCTGAGATGTCGTGTGTTTGCTTCAACAACCATCCGAGTTTGAGACAGAAACAGACGTTTCATTCACTCTGATTCTGCGTTCTGTCTGTTAGAGTCTGCTGAAAGTGAAACTGATAAAATCTGATGAGCAGCAGATGAAATCCCAGGGTTAACAATATGTTTTCCCCTCACTGATTTGTGAACTACCCTGAGTAATTACTCCCCATTTCTAGCATTTGCTGTCTCATTTGTAAAATGATTTGACTTCTATAAGATATTTATTCCACCTAGAAAACAAGATTTGGAAGTTGCTAAATGTTCATTAGTAGGAAGGAGCGAGGAAAGGCCCGTACCACAGAGCAGAGCATAAGGAAGCAGGTGGTGCCCACGGGGAGAAAATGTGCGTCACCTGTGGGAGCCAAACCCTCCTTCCGGACAAGATTGTGTTTGCCTCTCTCTGCTTAGTGTTATGCCTGTAGCTTGTTGGTAATTTTGAAGCAATTAAAGCCACACATTCAAGTAAATAAGGAGGAGAAGAGAGGTTGAAGGGAAGGGAGCAGAACGGAAAAAGAAGCTAATTGCATCATGCACAGTTGCAAATTCCCTATGATGAATGTTATTATGTATACCTAAAATATACCAATAAAATAATAACTTAAGCAAACTAAAAAGAAATATCTACTATAAACCTCAGATCATGTAGGATTCAGTCTCACTAACAGTAGAAGAGAACAAAACAGAAGAGTCAAAAATAAGAGAGAAGTTAATTACCTGTTTAACAAGTAGAGGAGGGCTGGGGAGATAGCTCAGTAGAATAAGCTCTTGCCTGGCAAGTGCAAGGTCCTGAGTTCAATCCCCAGTACCATCAAAAAAATAGAGAGAGAGGCAAAAGGGGCCAGCCAAATAGCTCAATGGATTAAAGCACCTGTAAGCAGGAGCATAGGCCAGAGTTTCGATCCCCAGGCCAAATGTGCTGGCCCTGCCCCCGGGGCATGCTGAGACAGCAACTGAGACTGGGCATGGTGGCACATGCCTGTAATCCCAGCTCTTGGGAGGCTATAAACAGGTGGATCACTACACCTCTGATCTAGTAGAGAGACCCTGAACACCCTGTAGACCCTTCCCAAAAAAAAAAAGAAAAACCAGTAGAGGGATAATGTACCAGAGTAGATACAGGCCCCTGAGAGGTAAGGAGATCTCAGGTTCTCTCTTCCTGCTGTGTCACCTCCTGATCCTGCCTTTCATTTTTCATGGTGGATCTTCAGCTGTGCACATTGCCAAACAGTGAGGGAACTGGGGAGCTCCACAGCCTCCCAGAGTCTCCCGGGGTGATCTGCACATTGCTCTGTGGCAACTGCATAAAACAAGAACCCTTAGGTGCAAAGAAGGGTCGAGCAAGTAGTCTTAGTTCTACACAGGAGGGTAATAAGGAGGGAAAACACAGTGAATGGAGCAGGGAACCTACTGGCCCTCATCCACTCCATATACTGTTTTTTAGATAGTATATTGGATCTGGATCCCAAGTTGGTGTACAGGATCAGTATATGAATAAAAAGCAAAGGTGTTGCTAAAAGACCAATTTGGTGAGTAAGAATTCTAAACTATAACCATGATGTCTGAATGGGCAAAGTATGATTTGCTGTGATGCAGCATCAAGAATCCAACCCCTGAACTTGCAAATAAGTTCAAAATATGTGCTGCTGGAAGGATGAAAGCAGTTGCACAGGGCAGCTCATTATAAATATCTCCAACTTGAAAATAAATAAAATTTGTGCATCATCTGGGTTGGCATTAACCAGCATTATCAGTTTCATAAAAGCACAATAAGATCACGTATGTATCCTCTCCCAAGAAAAGCCATGGTAAAGGAGTCCTCATAAGGTTTAGAAGACCTAGCAAAGTCTGAAGGAGGATAAGAATAGATCACAAATTTTCATAATTCTTAACACAGACAGGAGAGTGAGCTGAGCACAAGATGACAACCGTTTCTTTCTGTTCTCATCACCCCAGCAAAAGCCTCAGTCATTCAGAGAAAAAGAAACAAGAGGAGGATGTAAGAACATACAGCGGGACTAGAAATTATGCTTGAAAAGTGATGTGTGGCAGGAAGATAAAATTACCTGTCTCTGACCTTTTTGTCTTTCATATAAAGAATTTGAACTTTCATTTTAAAATCAAAATAAGAAAAAGGTGTGTAGCTGACTCACTCAGTAGACATGTAATAAATGCAATTCACATTTATCTATGACACCGACTTTCTGCCTCCTCCACCCCTTCCAAGCGTCTGAATTTCCCATTGTCTGAAAGAATTCCTTGTCAGGGTTCTTGCAGACATCCTAAGCACAGGCTTGTAATCACTGTCTTACAAAATCAAGTGATACATGACAAGAAGCAAAAACAGCCCAGGCAGCTCAGGAATCTGAAGGCTGGTCCTGGCTCTGCACTTATGCTCTGTGGGGTATTTATGGAGTTACCGCTTTGCTGAGCCTCGGCACTGTAAGGCACAGTGAAAATCACTGAACGTCGTAAGCAGTTACAAATGCCTAGTATCCAGCCACCAGGCAGATTGCAGGAAGGGTTAAAGCAGGGCAGATGTCATACTAATTAGGTGGAAGATCTCGGGTACCATGGACAGCGACACTGCTGGTGTCATATTTGCCAGCCATAGGGCCCAGAAAGACAGCTGATTTTCCACCTCATGGGAAGGTAATACTTTAATCTGATTGTAATGTTAAAATCCTTGATTTTTAAACTAGCCTTTTAAAATGTTTAAAAACAATGTGCCCAAGTCAAAATCCACCTGCTAGTGGATTCATTTTTCCAAAGGCACATGTTCAATCTCGGAGAAAGATGATGCTACTTTACTTCTAAAATTCAAGGTGCATGAGGGAAAACGTCTTCTAAAATCAGCTATACAAAACCTTCCACATATCATTTCATTTTTAAACAGTGAGATAAGGTTTATTGCTCTGAGTTAAACTAGAGGAGACAGGAGCATGGAGAAGTGAAGATACACTTGTGAATGACACTGAAGGCCCAGCGTGCTGAGGCTCTGCTGATCACCTGCTCTGGATTCAGGCCCTCACTGAGCTTCCAGGTCCCACTAGGGGTTGGGGGAAGGGTCCTCTTCCCCTTGGAGCAGCCTATATGGTCACCTTTTAAGTCTCTGCACAGAGATAGGGGCTACCATGCTAGCTGGCCAAACTTTTTATCTTCTCATGAAACAACTAGTATTAACACTCTAGCCAAAATTTTTGAATATTAACAGAGAAAAAAGATTTAATACAACTAAATTAAAAATACATTTATCCAAATACTTTAAATCTTTAGTGCAGAGAGTTCCATGTGGTCACATCATCCTTGTTGGAAGCCCAGAAACTTACTAGATCTCTGATCCTCTGGAATGTGAGGCATTGCCAGGTTTGTTGACTAGTGAGACCCTGTTCTCTTGTGCAATGATTTCTTTTGGTGTCTGTGCATGTGTATGCCTCTGTGTGTGTGTGTGTGTGTGTGTGTGTGTGTGTGTGTGTTGCAGCTCCCCTGATGTAACTGGTCCTGTGGCTCCAGCTGTCTCTGAGACTGTCATTTGCTTCTTGGAACTGATATAAACACATCTTTGAAGATAAATGTAGACTTTTCACTCAGGAGTTCTCTAAAGCTCTATATAGCTAGTTTCAAAATTTCTCTGATGCCTATAAAAGGACATTACCCTCTGTGACTCCCATGGGAGTTGACCAGTCCTCATTGAGAGAGCTCAGCTTCTATGGACCCCCAGAGGCATGACTGGCCTCCCTCTAGTTTTGGAATTTACATGGAAGTAGTAAACAAGCAGGAGAAAATGCACGTTTCCAAGGTTGAAAGAAAATAGGGGGCAGGGTTTGCAGATGCTAGAGCTCTTCCTGGTGAGACACTAAGCATGGTGTTCTACATAGAAGGAAGAGGAGCTGAGGGGAAAGACAGGAAGCCTTCTTTGGGAGACATTTATTTTATCCATTAGTTCAGCGTGCATCCAAGACCAAGGTGCACACACTTCGCACAGCATGCAGCGTATGTTCACACCCTCATCCTACCATCACCCGGCTTGATGCTGGCTAGAGCTCAGCTTTCTTCATAAAGCCTCCACTGCACTACTTGCTCCACCATCACTGCCTTCCATGAGGATCACGCAGAAAACAGGTCAATGTCAATGTAACAGAAATGTTCCCCAACAAGGAAAATGGAGAAACTTTTATTTTAAAAATTAAAACTCTAAGATATTAAAGTGCACTTTGAATATATGTTAAAACTACATGAAATATATATAAATTTTTGCTTCGAGACCCAAACTTGTCATTATGAAAATCAGTTATCACAAGTTGTGGCAAAACAGCATACATTGGGGCCTTCTCAAATTTTGAAAATATTTGATCTTGCATTATATGGATGGAATTGCTATTTGCTATTTCATTTTTTTTGTCCTGGCATCATCACTGACAGGCACTTTTTCTTACTATCAGGGTGCATACTAATCCCTTTACTACTCCTAAATGGTTAGTTTGAGTGTGTTGAGAATTTAAAAACCAAGATTCAAGTTTTTTAGATGTTTATTTAAAATATTGGCAGATTGTTTCTGAACTCAAATCTGAGGAGCTTTATAATGAACTAGGAGCACAGGCATCAGCATCTAACATTTGAGCAGCTCACTGTGACTAGTCAGATGCCCATTTACAGCACCATTTCTGGAAAAGTAAAATTGCCACATGCCTGAGTTCTAATAGACTATGTAAAAGAAAAATTACATCAGGCAACGTAGTCAAGATGGACTTTATTCAAAATTATTGCAATAAGAAAGAAAGATGGAAGCCACTCTGACCACTAGGGCCAGTGAAGCTTTATGATGCCAAATGCTGAGGTAGGGGGGTAGATGGAAAATTACAAAGATAATCTTGGATGTTATCATGGTGGGGGACAGTTCACAATCAAGTAACCTAGCAGGATCACTGCTAAAACTGGCCCTGGCAGGCCAAGCACAAGACCTAGTCCAGACAAAGCATGTAGGATGCCAACTAGTTTTTGTCAAGAAGGGCATCCTTGTCAAAAGGGAGAATGCACCTGAGGTTCTAGCCCAACCTGGTGGAAATAGGATCACACAAGCAGGGCTCAATTCATCTATTAGGGTTAGCACTTATATCTACAGATGGGATTGGATTTAAAAAGGGTTTTTAAACTTTAAAGATAGCTCTGGTGAAGTTCAAGAGGACTAATACAAATAAAAATCAGAAAAAAATCAGAATTTTGTCATTACATTCAGAAATCACTAGAGATAATTCAGAAATTCTACTAATTTGTGGCTTTTTAGGACAATTGAGAAGCACTCTTCTTGTTTATCTAACGGCTTGCAACAAATAATTTAGGCCCTATTTTGAAGCTTGCTAAGTGAGGGCTACTTAAACTGTCAAGTGTCCTCCAATTATGGTAAATATCCCTTTGAATATTCAGCTGTGAAAACAAGGATGTTTCTCAGTTCCACTGCAGATCAGAAAATTGCTTCATTCACTCCTTTTCAGCAATTGCTGTTTATAAATGCATGACTTATTTTCTTTGAACAAACTCTGGTATTGTCTCCCAAGTGAAAATATATTTATTAGGAAAGTTGTTTACAAAGAACCTCACTTGTAATTTGGAGCATAATTTTACTTATATGATATATGAGTCTGAGTTAAACAGCAAATTTGAGTGTCTCTGCAGTGCTTAAAAACTAGATAAATAGAAATCTTGCACGTTTTATATCCCTCATAAAACATAGTCTTCAGTCCTGATACCTAAAGAAATGAGAGAAAGAAACTCAGATCGTAATTAAAGCTCACGATAACTCACTAATTATCACGCGATATTTAAGTTAGCATTTACTTCATCACTCTGGGCTTTCTGTAAGACGAGATCAGTGAACTTTTGGCTTCAGATTAGATTCTATTTGAGACAAGCTGCAGAAATATTTTCTCACACAAACATACCACTTAAATGAAAAACATTTCCTAAAATACAACTAATAAAAGTATTCTATAAATATAACTAATAATGCAGATGTTAATTTCTTAACAACAACTGAAACATTTTACTAGCTTATTTTAAGAACCATTTCAGAATCTACAAAAATTCTGCGAGTATCTCAATTCATATTTGTTTTCTAAAAATTGCCACATAATCTTTTAGCAGTTAGGTCTGCAAAATCCTTGACCTATCTCAATTTGCTGAACACATAATGTTAAATAATTCCAACAGGGTTTTTTCAGGCTGGTGGCATTAAGCATTGGCCCTCTTACAAGGCTGTGGCTTTTTAAAAAAAAATTAGCATGTAACAGTTACACATATTTTAGGGATACAGTGTGATACTTTGATACATGAATACAATATATGATGTTCAAATCAGTGTGACTTGCATTTCCATTTCCTTAAATATTTATCATTTGTGTGGAGAAACTACATTTTCCTTCTCTAGTTCCTTATAAAATATTTACTACATTGTTATAATCTATACTCACTCTACTGCACTGCAGAACATTAAGAATTTCATTTCTCCTAACTGCATTTTAGTACTATTATCTGACCTCTCTACTCCCTTTTCTTTCTCTCCTTCCTAGCTTCCACTGATGATTCTACTCTATATTTTTCAATCATATTTTTATTTTATAGATGTTAGTGAAACATATCATATTTCCATTTTTCATTCAACTGCTGCTGAGTACTTTTACTGATTCCATGTCTTCGCCATTGTGTCTAGTGCCTCTAGTGAACATTAGAAAGCAGGTTCACTTTGATAATACTGATTCCATTACCTTTGGATATAAGCCCATAAGTAGGACAGTTGGATAATAAAATAATTATATTTCCTTTTTCTTTTTAAAAATTTTTGAGGAAGCTGCATTCATTCTTTCATAGTGGCTATATTTGTTTACCTTACCACCAACAGCACATGAGTGTTCTGCTCTCTCTGCTGGCTTGCCAGCACTTCTTGGCTCTTTGAGTAGTAACTATTCTGACTAGTTAGAAATAATGGGACTTTATTAATAGACTACGTCTTTTTATATTTCTACTGTTCAGATGCTTTTGTGAAACAGAACAATGAAACCAAAGCATGGGATTGGAATAAATGCTTGGAAACTGAATATAGAGGAGACTGTTTCTTACATAACATTTGAAATTATCCCTGGAATGAAGGATGCACATTGCACTAAAGGAAGAAACTGGATACACACAGCAGAACAGACTATAGAAAGTTGTGAAAGAACTGTTCATCATGTTGTTCACAACAAAAAACGTCTATCAACTTTTCTAAGTGAAATCTGATCCAGAGAATACAAACTAATTCTGTCACACAATAAAGACCTCTCTGGTCATAGAAACCACTATGTGCAGAATGTAAAAACTACCACTGTTAGGCTCTAACCCTGCAGATACTGACTTACTTGGAGCTAAGAAAGACAAAGGTATAAAAGACTATAACTAAACTGTCCTGATATATAAGCCAAATGGACCTCTACTTGCCTTTAGAGCTTTGCAGTTTAAGAAAGTTCTTCATATTTCTTTCATGCACTTTTGCTCCTTCAGTGTGTCTTCCTCTCCCTCTCTGTTGTACACTGCCCTGAATCCTTCTGGGAGTCTCCTATGATATTCTACAGATGCAAAGTTTCCTCGATTAGTAGATTATTGAATCCTATGTAATGAGTGGTTTGAACCAGCCTCCTATCCACCCTGTACAACATGTCTTCTCAGCCTTGAGATTCCACTGCTGCCCAGCCAAGTACAGTTCATGGCATTCTACTTTGGTGTCTCATGCAGGTTGAGCTGTTTGTCCCTGAGTACCTGATTCCTGACACTCTTACTCTCCTTTGCTCTGGGTCTACAAGTTTGACCAAAAAACAAACCAAAAAAACTGAGGTTTTGAAAATCTCAGAAGCCTTCAGGATTGTCAGCATTGCTAATTTAAGACTTATTGGAAATCAGACTTGCATAGAAGAGCAACATCTCTGAGATAATGATTTCTGAGGGATATATCCAACTCCCTCCCACAGAAATCCATACCCAGCACAACCACCTTCCATTTATGTATTTTTTATATCCTTTAGATAGAGGGCCTTCACTTCTCTGCTCTGTTTTCTAGCTGCTAACCTTTTCTCTCATCAGCAAGGATCCCTTCTTGGTATAGAGTGCAGTTCAAGAGCTCTGTACTACAGCCCAGTGATCAGGTGCCACCACCACCCTGTCCACCTGGAGGTGAGGCACCGGGCCATATGAGCAAATCTTGTGAGCTTCAGTTGGCTCATGGGAAACAGAAGGTGCTTTTCCAGTTCATCTCCAAGTTTTGTTCATTTCTCCTAAGCTAGGTGTGATTGCAAATGTGCTTTCTTTTCCTCAATGAAAAAATGTTCCCACACATTAACCTCATTGTCTGTTTCTACAGCGCTCTTCATGGCCAAACAGTCAGCACACAATCCCCACTAGACATGCTTTTTGAATTATCTTGGAATGATCGTGGAGATTTTATATTAACTGTTATGCAAAGCCTTAAATATTAAGGAAAGATCTAGGGCAATAAGCAAAGGAGCCAGGGGAAATAACCAAAATTAAAGATGTTGAAGTTGGAAGTCAGCAATGACCTAAGCTTTTTTCTTCTTTCTTAATTATGGCTCCACTACTTCCTGTGGGAAAAGACAAAATCTTAATAGAAGAAGTTCTGATAATGCTAGTGATTTTAGTGACAAAATACAGAGGATCCTTCCATCTTGCCTCTAGTGAAGGTGTACATGTGACACACTTTGCATTTCATGATTTTTTTTTCCTTTGGGCTTTATGATATTCCAAATGTGATCTATTATCTTTTTTATATTTATTCTCCCCACTCATTCTAAGCAGTATGGCCCATGCAATTCAGCTGGGCATAGAACTACCCTTGACAATGCTTTAGAAGGCATTTCAGAATATAAGTAATGGGATGTGATAGAGAGAAAGTGCCATGGGGTGAAAGAACACAGTCTTCCGAGTCAGCCAAATTTGAGTTTCAGCTTCTTCTCTTGCTCTTTGCTGACTGTGATCTTTGGAAGGTTACTTAACCTTCCCAGTCTTTGGTTTCTTATCACCAAGAGAGAGATAATAGTACATATCTAGCAAGTCATTGAGGTGATTAAATAAGAAGATAAATATAAAGTATGTAGCACATGGCATGCACTGAATGGATGGTAACTCTATCAACTAGTTGAAATGTTATTAGTAAAATGCAGGTCTCTGAACCGTGAAATCTCTTAAAAAGGAAGAGCTAGTAGCAGTATTATGTAGTAATGGCAAATGTTTTAGGGACCAAGTGCCCAAACTGCAACCCCAAACCCATTTATTTATCACCACATTCCAATACTGATGTTAAATCTGAAATGCTTCGCTAATGGTAAGATGCTGGGGTGATTTGGTTCCCTGGGGTGACTTTGACTCACTGGGTATGAACAGAGAGGGCTCTGAGTGTCTGCTGTGGCACACATGCTACAGGTTTCATATAGGCCAATAATAGCTGGTGGGAATGCAGTATTGTACAGCCATAAGTGGAAGACAGTTTGGAAGTCTCCTACCAAATCATACATAATTGTAGCATACTACTACAGTCATGCTCATTGATATAGACCCAAATGAGTTTAAAGTTCTGTCTACACAAAATTTTAATTATGAATGTTTGCAGCAGCTTTATTCATAACTGCCAAACTTGTCAGAAAACAAGATGCTCTTCAGTGGGTGAATAGGTAAATTCATTGCTGTACTTTGAGATAATGCAATGTTATTTAGCACTAAAAAGAAACTAACTATCAAAGCCACTGAAAGATATGGAGGTAACTTAAATGTATGTTATGAAGTTAAGACAATCTGGACAGGCTACTTAAAGAATTCTAAACGTAGCCATTCTAGAAAGGTACAACTATAGAAAAAGTAAAAACATTAGGGGCTCTCAGAGGTTGAAAAAGAAATATGTGTAAGAGAAATACATAATTTAGGGGGAATAAACATATTTTATGAGGCACTGTAATCATAGAGAGCATCTGTTAAAGCCATAGAAATATATAATAAAAAGAACAAGTCAAAGTATAAATTTAGTTAACAATAAGGTCTCGATATTCCTTCCTTACTCATAACAGATGAATCACATTGATGAATAATTTGAATAATTAGGGAAATATGTGCCAGGGGAGAATGTATATAGGGACTTTGTGTAATTTCTGCTCAATTTTTTAGTAAACCTAAAGCTGTTCTAATAACAGTCCATTCATTTAAAACATTTTAATTAAGTGGTATAATAATGTATTAAGCAATGTTTCAAATAATTAAAACAAGCATTACAAGTTGTCGCGCGCAACCTCGCCAGCAAGGAAGACGCGACACCCAGCTCTTCTTTCAGCGGTTTA
>NDGM011252991.1:3680-16203 GCA_002564305.1 Octomys mimax | reverse complement strand
TATATATATATATATATATATATATATATATATATATATTTGACTTTCAAATATTAGGTGAGTCTAGGGTTGCTTCTTTCTTCACTTAGCCACTAAGACCGAGTTTCTTAATCATTGAGCCTCATGGGAAGTTTAGCTGAAATACAAGATTCTGAATTAGACAGTATGCAGTGGATAAAGATTTTGCATTTTCACGCTTTCCTGTGGTACGCCAAGCTGTTTGTCTTCACTATGCTTTGAGTTGGGGACGACACTATAAAACAGTAGAAATGGCCTTAAGAACTAGGTAGAAAAAGGCTTTCTTCTTTTCTATTATTGGCCAAATTTCTCATTGCTTAATTTATATGGACAATGGTCAAATTGCAAAGTTATTTTTCAAATCACTTTCTTCTGAAAGTATTTCTGTACCTTGAAATATATTCTTTTAAATGCTCAGTTTGAAATGTGATTTATGCTTTAACTGATAAATTTTAAAGTAAATTCTCTCTTAATTTTAGTAGTGATCCTGTAAACTATTCAGTCTCTAATTTAATTAATTAGTTTGTTTATTTATTTATTGAGACAGGATCTTGCTATATATTCCAGACTGGCCTTGAACTCACTGTGTAGCCCTAGGTGACTTTGAAACTTATGAGGACCCTTCTGCCTCAGCTTCTTGGGATTATAGGACTGGGATTATAGGTAGGGTTGCCCTACTCAGCCACTACATTAAAGAGTTTTGTTAGATTTAGCCTTATGCTGAAAATTTCAGGTTAAGGTTAGCAGCTGTTAGTAGACATGCAGGATCTGGATGTACTGGAGGTAGATTCAGGACATTTAGAAACACTCAAGCACTTAGGAAAACTACCAATTGTGAAAGAGTGACCTATTTCAAAACTAGGTATAGGCACAGCTATTCTTGAACTGAAACCCAAAGATCTCCATCTAACAAAGGATTTTAGTTTGTAGTAGTAGCATCTCTTAGGTACTATTAGATTAATTTAAACTGAATGAGTTAATATTATACTGAATGAAGACCTTAGGTATCATCTTAGGTATTATCTGTAATGCACCTTCCACACTGTGATGGTCTGCTAAATCTTTCTTATTTTTTCTTTTATTCTTCTATTCAAAATATATTTATAGGATTTGTTATGATTCTAGTAACTAAATAAAAAACTGTGAATTAGACAAAGACACTGGGTTCAAAAGACTTAAATTATACAGGAAACTAGAAACAATAGAGGAATAAATAAATAAATGTAATTTCACATAACCAAAAGCACTACTAAAAAGAAAATCATGATAATAATTAGAGAGGGCCTGGCATGGGGAATCTACATAATGGCCAGTCTGGAAAGCTTTCTCTGGAATATTGTATTTTAGTAGAAACGTGCTTAAAATGAGTAATAAATTACGCTATTACGAAGACAAAAGGGATAGTGAAAAATTCCACACATGAAGAATGAATTTAATAAACTGAAGGAAGATCCAGACTACTGAGTGTGGGGCATAAAGGCAGAAGATAAAGATCAGGTAGACTTCTGAAACTAAAGCAGGGAGTCTAGATTATATTCTAAGTGCTACTACAAAGATTAAGGTTTGAAGATGTGATGGCTCATGCCTGTGATCCTAGCACTTAATGAACCTGAACTTCTACATAGTGAGATCCTAGCTTAAAAAACAAACAAAATTAAGGTTTGAAGAAGAAATTTACATAATCTTATTTTTGTTCAATGTTCCCATTTGGGCTTAAAGATTAATGGTTATCTTTAGCGAACCAGTCTAAGTATTCTACTCTTATAACACCTTCTGCAGGGTTGAAGCAGGGATTTCAAGTGGTCCTAGCTATCTACCTCTCCTAGCAGCTGCTTCTCCCTTGCTTCTAGTTGAGCCAAAAATGAGTCTTAAATCACCACATGATGGCTCAAGCACTGGCCTGGACCACCCAGCCAGGGAGTTCCGATGACTGACTGACCAGGAGAGTCTCTACCAGAGACCATCCTCAGATTTTAGGGATCCTTTCTTCTGTCTTATACTGGAATTCAGTCTAGGTCAACAACCAGATTTTCTTTCTAAACAGAATTTAAGTTTCTTAAGAATGAGTTTTAAAGTTTGTGAAAGTTAAATTTGTGTCAAGGTAGCATCATCTCTTGAATGTCCTTAGGCGAGGTCACAAGTCCCAAAAATACTGTTAAGTGACATGTACCAGTATTCATAGATTCCACAGTCATGGATTCAACCAATCATTGAATGAAAGTATATTGGTTTAAATTGTGTTCATATTGAACATAAACTTTTCCTTGTCATTTTCTAAACAGCACAGTGCAACTTAACACTCTTAAACTACTACTACAGTCTGGTACTATACTAGAATGTCTTGAAAACCATGCTGAATGACCTAGCACTTACATTGTTTCAGGTATTACAAATAACCTAGAGGTGATTTAAAGTATACAGGCGAGTTGGCACAGGTTATATTCAAATGCTATCCTTACACCGATTTTGTATAAGGGACTTGGGCAACCTCAAATTTTGGTATTGTTGGTTGTTGTACCCAATTACTCAGTGGATGCTTGGGGGCAAGCACACTACACTTGAATTAAAAGGAAAATATAGTGCTGTGGGTGACTCACAATAACTTTCCAGTGAATAATTTATTTTTTTAAAAATAGCACAGTCCTTGAGACAAACACATGCATAGCGAACAGTACCAATGAGTTAGAGAGACCAACAAATCAAATTGTAAGTTTAATACGAAACCAGAAAATTCTGATGCCTTCCTCTTCGTGAGAACTTTTTGCTTGCCCTCTGTGCAATCTAGATTGGGTTCCCAGGTTAAGCTAATACATTTTAGTGGGAGCCCATACTTCTATGAAGCTGTGTCAAATAGGCTATAATATGACCACAAGAAGCATCAACATGGCACCTTTACTCTCCTTCACGGTGCTTCAGAGAAAGCAAACAGAGCTGTCGTTTTTTCACTTTCTTAGATGATTTGTAAATGCATTTTCTGTCGATAGATCCATCAACTTAATCTCACTTAACTTCAAGGAAAGTAGTGTAAGTAACTTTTTCAAGACTTTTTGGCTCAGGATTCTGATATACGGAATCTAGAACGCTTCGGGTATCTCTCCTGTCCTCTGATCGCCAATACGGGCAGGTCCAGGAGAAGTGGCTCAGACACATCTATAGAAGAGTCATGCTTTGGCCTTTACAATGTAGGACTTGTTGCCAGGCTGTCACGAAATCGGCGGAGCTAGGACCTCTCGAGGCCGGCTTTCAAGGGCCTGGGGCTCCGCCCCGCCCACTGGGCGCCGTCTCGCCGTCGCGCCCGTGACGTCACGCACTCTCCCGGAAGTGCCCCGGGCAGCTCGGGGGCGTGTCTCGCGACCGCTCCGCTCCGCGTGTAGTTGCTTGTGAACGCGGGAGGTTCGGCCCAGAGGCTGTCGCGCCCGCTGCGGAGGCGGTTGTGTCTTCCGCGGACGGGAGGCGGTAGGCCCAGAAACGTGAGGCAGCCTCGGACTCCCGGCGCGGCTCGATGGAGGTGGTGGAGGCCGCCGCTGCTCAGCTGGAAACCCTGAAGTTCAATGGCATCGGCTTTGGGGCTGGCGAAGCTCCGACGGTGCCGTCCCCGGACCCGGCACCCACGCCAGGGCCGCGGCCGAGTGAGGGAGAGAGTGAGCGGGCCGTGCGGGCCCAGCCTGCCGGGGAGCAGCAGCCGCAGCCCGCGCTGGGCGCCGAGGCCGGCGGGAGCCCCGCGCCGCTGCCAGAAGTGGGGTCCCGAGGGCGCTGCGGCGCGGACGCGGGCTGCCTGCAGGCCTCCGACTCCGACTCGGACTCCGACTCCGACAGGTCGGGTGTCCGCGAGTGTGGGAATCCCGGGCTGGGAGCCGGCGGGGCGGGGCGAGGCCGGGGGCGGAGAGGCCGCGGACGCCTGGGCGCACGTGGGCACGCGCCTGAGGTCCCTGGCTCGCTGCCCTTCCCCGGGAAGCACGCTGTGAATGCGTTTGAGACCCGCGACTCTCGACTCGTTCCTAATTTGGGTGGCCTGAAAGGTTCTGTGTACAATTTTTAGTTACGATATAGAATGAAGTGATGAGGCTATTTCAGTGAGGACTGTTGGGCGTATCATCCCTGTGGTTATGACTTGAGAGTTCTTTGTCGCCTGAATTTCTTTTTTCCCGTCTAGTCTAGCATGTAGTTTTGTTTTGATGAACCGAATAAGGATCAGAAAAGGGATTATTTTAACAATGCCCCACCCCCATCCCCACTCCTGTGCCCCTTACCCTCTTGTGGTGGGATAAGACTCCAGTGCGTGGCATGTTAGCAAACACACTGAACATTGTCTACCAGTACTCGAGTGTGTTAGGGGAGGGTTACTGACCAGGTGAGCCAGAAGGCATACTAAGGAGTTTTAGGGGGAAATCATCAACCATTAGTGGGAATGCAGAAGGATAAAGGATCTGAGCAGAGAAAGAGAATCGGCATAGCTGGGCAGGAGAAGTAAGCAAACTCTAAAGTAAGTCACTTTGATTTATTGGCAATTCTAAGATTATCTTCGACTTCTATGCACAGGTCACTGGGAAGGTGAAGTAAGTGTAGGTGACCTGTGTACGGTTTGGAAGGCAGCGATTGGGTTATAGTGAGAACGGTTTAGTGTTGGACTGGATGATGGAAGAAGGCGCCAGGTGTTTGAGAAAGTGAAAAGGGATGCAGCCTTTTGCCTACTTATCTGGGCAATGTTTTGATGTACATGCAGGGTCTGGTTTTAGGTTCTGGGTCATTCAGCATGGTTTTCAAGACATTCTAGTGTAGTATCAGCCTGTAGTAGTAGTTTAAGAGTGCTCTTCGAAGAAGGTACTGTTTGATGGGAGCCTGTAAAGAAGAGCAGAAGTTTTGTGGGCAAAGAAAACAGCGGAGACAATGGCATGTGGTAGTGAAAGTACAAGAGGAACTGGGAAGTCATCTCGGCCTGTATGCCAGACATAGCCTCTGTGTGAGAAGTGGTGGATATGCTCTGGAAGGTGACTAGGAACCTGACTGCAAATGGTCTAAGTCGAATTGTACGCAGAGAGGTTTAAGCTGTTCGTATGCTTCAGTATTTCTTCATAAACAGTGGGAAGAAACCGTGCAAACCATACAGCTATTAACCTTGATTTAACAGTTTTTAACTTTGAAACATAGCTTAATACAAGTCATTTTAGTCATTTGCAGACACCATGGCACGTTGTCTTTAAATATTTTAGCATTCATTCTCACAGAGGACTTCTGTTAATCTTAGCATATGTGAAATTAATAATTCTCTTCAATATCCAGACACATACAGTTCTTCTAAAGCAGGAGCATAAAATGATTAGAAAAGTATTGAGAAAGTTAAAGTAACAGCAGTGGCATGGAGTGATTACCCTGAGGAGAAATTATTTACGCTATTAATTATACAGGTACTTGTTATACAAAGTAGATAACAGATGGGAGCCTGAAATAGCAGTGGAAAGGAGATAAGGAGTAGTACTGATTACCAGGTTGAAGAGAAGATTTGTTATTGACCTGAATATGCAGTTGTCTTAATGTGTTGCCAGGGTTCCACCTACAGTGACTGGATTGAGAACTAAGCCGTGAAATCAGATAGCTCAAGGAGAAGTGAAGCAGTTCAGAAAAGAGAATGCACCTTTCTTCTGTTTTGTCTTTAGCTTACTGGAAGTGTGAGGTTTGTGTGTGTCATTCATGCAGATTAATTATGCCGCCCAAGATTGGGGTAGAGATTAGCTTTGTCAAGGTACAAGATTGAGGGAGAAGAGGGGGCTTGTGCCTATTACTCCAGCTCCAGAGGCTAAAGTGGGAGAATCACAAATGTAAGGCTAGCTAAGGCAACTTACTGAGACCCCATCACATTTATTTTATTTTTTTTAAGAGGACTGGGGATGTAGCTTAGTGGCAGAGCACTTGACTAACAAGCATGGAGCTTGTACTGCCAAAAGCAAGCCTAGAACAAACAAAAATCATGTTAAATGGACTGAAGTAGGGGACCGTATTACTATTTCTGTGGGAAGTCAGAGGCCAAAGAGAACAAGCAACATAATTGGTAATGCATGCTTTTCCAGGTTGCCTGAAATGGAAGCCACTATTGGCAGTTAAGTGTCATCTGGAGTTTTCTTCTGTTATACTTAGTCATGTTACACTGAGCAGGAAGAGTAAGAGTTTTGAGTATGTTACTGATGAGCCAAAGCCTACTCCAGTATTATGGCAATCAAAACAATGTTCCTTTTTTAATTAGACCAGCAGTAGTAAACAAGGTAAAGCACATATTTCCAGTTGAACAATTATACCATTGTAATAATTGACCAAGTTTTTAACTTTTTTCCCACAGTGAAACAGATTCAGATAGTTCAAGCTCTTCCTCTTCCTCCTCATCGTCCTCCTCTTCATCTTCCTCCTGTATTTCACTGCCTCCTGTGCTATCAGATGGAGAAGATGATTTACAAGTTGAGAAGGAAAACAAGAATTTTCCTCTTAAAACAAAAGATGAGTTGCTTCTTAATGTAAGTACTTATATTTATTTTTCTTGTTTTGAAATGCAGTGTACTGACACTGATTATATTTGTTTCATATCAAATTTGAACTTTATTCTTGATTTCTTGAGCATATTTTACCATGACTTCACTTACATATAAGAGAGCAGTGACTTGAATAATTTTTAAGGTTGTTCTACCCCTGGCATTGGATTGTTGTTCCTACTGGAATAACAGCTATCTTCCATTTAGTATTTTCTGGGTTTTATTTTCACTATAAAGTATTTCTAGGCTGAGTTTCAGAGTCTCAGTAGTAGGGCACTGTTCAGGCCCCTCAGCTCAGTCTCTAGCTCTGCAACAAGAGAGAGAGAAAAGATACTTCTTATGCGTACTTGCAGCCTTTGTCTTTGTCTACAAGTCCAGAAGTTTTCTTCAGTAGCAACTGAACTCGTTCTGTTTGGTTAGAAAGATGAATAGTCTTTCTACTTGATTGCTATTGTAGCAAGTGAAATTCAGTGAACTCAACATTTTGGATTTTATTCACTTGAAATTTTAGATTTTTATTACAATTGGAAAGATGCGTTTATTGTGTAACGGCATGTACTGGCCCTTGATAGGTTCAGCTGACAGAGTTCGGTCTTGGGAGATGTTACTTCCTTTGAAGCTGTGAAGTGCCATGAGGAGAATGATGATTTGCCTGCAACCTGTGGCCCAAGGAGAAAACCTCTGTAGAGATTGAGAACATGGGCTGATGTGCCTGATGTTTCCTTTAGTTATTACTGATACTTTCTAAAAGTTCAGTGATCACTAGTCACAATTATTACATGACATGTAAATCAATAAGCTAATTTGAAAAAGATGCTAGATTTGGGGGAAAGGTTATTCAAAGCCCAGATGTCTTTTTCATGTCTATTTTTTTATTCTATCAATATTATTTCTCTTTTTCTTTACTAATAATGATAAATTTCCTATCTCACTTATTCTTTATGCATTAAAAATTCTGTATTTATGTGTAGTGGTTTAAGTGTTCACGCCACAACTGTCTAATGGTTTTTTTATGTAAAGGTTTCGAATTTATAACTTTTCTGAAAGCATTAGAATACATTTTTTATTTCATTTGCTTTTATCTTTATCACCTTTCAAAAGTTCGTTTTTAGCGTATAAAAACCTAAGAGGGATAAAAGATCACAAATAAACCCAGCACCCAGTAGGTTCTAGTTTAAGGCCTGCCTGAACTCTACAGTGGAACACTGAGAAAAAAAAAAAAAAAAAGCGAACACAGGGCCTGCCAGATAGCTCAGCAGAATAAACCACCTGCTTAGGCAGACACAGAGGCCCGGGATTGATCCCTGGTGTGCTGTGCTGGCTCTGCCTCCGGAACAGGCTCAGATTGAGACTTGGTGTGGTGTAACGTGCCTGTAATCCCAGTGCTTGGGAGGCTAAAAACAGAAGGATCACTACAAGTCTGATCTGCATAGTGAGACCCTGTGGACCCTGTGTTAAATACATTAAAAAAAAAAAGAAAAAAGCAAACATAGTATTTTTTAAATGTGCACTGTCTTATGTCTGGAATTTTTATCTTAGATACCCCTTGAAATGTAATGCAGAGTCTTCTGTATTTTCTTGCATTTTTTTCCCAGGTAGAGTACCCATATTTTCACCAGAAATTAGAAAAGGTCTTTGGACGAACAGAGGTGAACCATGTTTGAGGACTGAGCTCATATCTAATCTTTCCACCTACTTGGTACCTAGTACAGTGCTTTCTTGATAATGAGTACTAAGTGAGAAAGGATGCACTTGTTATAGAACAAGTGCATACATAGGTACCTTACATGCATTCTATGAGAAATTGTAGCACTGTGCTGTATACTGTAAACTCAACCAGTCTGGTTTTTGCTTTCATAGTGTCTAGTGGAAAGAGACAGACTGTAAATAAAACAAGCATAAATTTAATTGCTAGAAGTGCTATTGAATGTGTGTGTTTGGCTCCGATCAGAAAATTCCATTTTACTGGGAAAATATGTTGTGAGCTTTTAAATTTTTAATTTGGAACAGTGACTGATCTGTTCCTTTTTTGTTTGTTTTTTTCAGTTTCCAGGGGATCTTTGAGAAGGATAAAAGAGTCAATTATAATTAAAATACAGGTTTTAAGATACGTTAATCTTTAGATTTCGGATTTAAAATTTGATTTTAACTATTCACTTTATGTTTATAAGATTTGGAAAAAAAGTTAGCACAGTAGGATGGTTGTTCATCCTACTGTGCTGCCAGAGCTAGGTAGAGACGTGAGGAGTTCCTTGGTATCTTAGTTTTGTTGTTGTTGAGACAAAATACCTAACACCCAAAGTTAAAGGAGGAAAAGTTTATTGAGGCTCACAATTTGTAGAGGTTTCAGTCTGTAATTGGCTGGCTCTGGGGCAAAGAGGCATTGCAGAGGAGAAACACTTGTTTTTCTCTTTTGGAAAGGTAGCAAAGCAGAACAGTGACCAGTGGTAAGAGAGATCGTAGCTGTTTTTGTCTCTTCCGTTTTACCTTAAAGCCAGGTAGCCCTTAATCCTAGCCTCACCGTGAATCAGTCCCAGCCAGCATCACTTCCTTGATCCCAGCAACACAAACCCTAGATCGCCACCTGAGAAAAGCCCCACCTATGAGGGCACGAGGCTTTGGGGTACATCTAGGTACAAACCATAAATAACACTTGGTCTTCCCCAAATTTCTGACTCAGGTTTCCAAAAGAATATACTAGGACTCCTTCAGAATTTGAACTGTGAACTCAGAATGATTTAGTCCTGAGTACCAACCTGAGTACCACACCTGGTGGTGTGGCTCAAGTAATGTGTCTTTAGGACTGTGCTTTCTGTGTTGCTCTGTACTGCTGGCAGTTTGACCTCTAATATGAAAGCCATGGGGAAGATTTTGATGGCATACCTGGAGCCTGGTACAGTGTTGAACAAACCATTAAAGCCAGTAGAGCGAATATTTAGATTCCTTTCTGTTGCAGATTATATCTAGGTGTTCCCCCAAAGCCTCATGCGCACATAGGTGGGGCTTTGTGGAGGTGATGGGGTCATTGGGGTGTGGTTCTCATGGATTCCTCCACTGATGAGTTTATAGCTGCACAAGTGTGGTTTGTGAGGCAAAGCCTCGCCAGAGACTGTGGTGGGTCCTGGGCAGGTCTGTCTCCCTCCCAATCCGGATCCCGTGATCTCTGCTGCTGCTGCCATACCTTGCATGAGGGACTGGACCCTCTAAAACTGTGAACCAAAGGAAACCTCTCTTTTCTTTAAGTTGTGGGTGTTGGATATTGGGTCTCAGTGAGAAGAAAGTACCGGAAGCACTTGTGCATAGTCATCTCTCCTTTTTGTGTGGGTGAGTGTAGGAGAGAGTGTGAAAGTGTGTGTAGGAAAGGGAAAGCTTGAAAGAGCACAGGGCTAGTGTGAGAAGGTGCGGGGAGCTCGCTGGCATCAAGAGGGTGTGAATATGTATTTTGAGGAAGGAGGGGACTGGTTGGGCCTTACCAGCCTCATATAAACCTGGGTTCTGCATCACAGGAAAGGGAGGCTTATATCCATTCTAGAAACTGGTACTGAGTAATCAGAATTACTCAATAAAGAGGAAAATACTTGGCAGTAATTGTAATAATCAGCTCAATTGGACTCGCAGAGCAGAGATTCAAATCATCTCAAGAGAAGGAAGGACTTGATGGAAAGCAGCAGGAACCAAGGCAGGGAGTAGACTGACCTTGCCCTGGAACGCTATCATAGCAGTTACTGCGTTGATTCTTTCCCCACTGACTGCTTCTGCTTACCTTCAGGTTAATCTTTCAATTCTAGTTTTTTGTGTTCCTGGTTGAAAATATGACATCTTTTAGCTTTCCTGTTATATATATCTATATTATGTAGATATATAATATATATCTATATTATATGTCCATATAATATATATCTATATTATGTGTCTATAATATAGATACATTTTTTTTTCTTCCCCTTCATCTTGAGGACACTGTTTACTTAAGTAAGATTTATTAGAAAAATGGCAACCCACTTTTCCTGGCAAGTGGGCCATTCTGTTAGAACTTTCTGTGGCTGAGGTAGGGGTTGAGGTGGTCTGTGCTATTTTGTTCAGGACTCCTGATGCATCACTTAGACTCCCAGGCACCAGGGGTTGTGTCTTAGCTTAGCAAGGGCTCTAGGCTGTCCGCTTGTCGGGTGTGGACATTGCCTCTCTGGGTCTCTACCTCTAAATCTTTTCTGTTGTTTGAAAGGTAGATCTAGTGATCTGGCTAAAGGTTGAGCCTTCCTAACTTGAGAATCTGAAACATTCTGTGCAGCGGTATCTGCTACAAATGGTAAATTCTACAGTAGGAAATTTTGTTACATGTACATAGCTATTAACAATATTGTATAAAATTACCTTCAGGCTGTGATACATGAAACAAATAAATTTCATATTTAGACTTGGGATCTGTCCCTAAGATATCTCATGTTTATGCAAATGTCACTTGTAAGCAAAAAACCTGGAGTACTTTTGGTGTCAAGCATTTTGGAAGAAGGGTGGTTAGCCCATACTAGCTGAGCAGGTTTTAGTTTTAGGTTTATGAGTACCACAGTAAAGTGACTTTTAGATTAATTGAGAATCAGGGGGCCGAGGAGATGGCTCAGTGGAATAAGCACTTCCCTAGCAAGCGCAAGGGTCTGAGTTCAATACCCGGTTCCGCCAAAAAATAAATAAATAAATAAATAAAATAAAGAGGAGGGAAAGAAAAAAACACAAAATACAAAGATTAATTGAGAATCAAATCTCATGTGTAGTTTTTTAAGTATGGGCTTATTATCAAATTTTTTCATTCCAAGATTTGGTTATAACTAGATCTAAAAAAATGAAGAGGAGGTGGTGAGGGAAAAGAAAAGAGGAGGGATTAGTGAGCTGCAAGAGACATTGAGAAAAAGAGCTTTAAATGGCTTTCATAATGTTACGATTATGTAATATGATGATAGGTTTAACCAAGTAGAATTTTCATTTAAACGTAAACCCTTTAATGCGAGGTTTATGTGTAACTTAAATAGTAACTATAAAGCAGCACACATATTATAAATTTGGATCTCTGTTAAACTATATAGAATGTTTTCAGTGTTTCATTGAGTTTTAAGTTCTTTTTGAAAAATGCAATCAGCTTTCTATACCATGAACTCTTCGTATAAATATAGTAATTGAAGACTAAGAATGATAGGAACATTTGATATTGTGGTATTCTGAAGACTTAACCAGAAGTGAGTTTTATAAATATGAAAATAGATTGTGTCTATTGTTTCCTTTTCTTTGTCATAGGAAGCAGGGGCTGGAGTGACATTTTTATTTTTACTTAATTAATTAATTAACTCATTTTGGTGGAACTAGGGCTTGAACTCAGGCCTTTGCACTTGCCAGGGAAGTGCTTATTCCACTGAACCATCTCCCCGGCCCGTATTGTTTCCTTTTCTAGAAACTTTAAGAACGGCTTAATTTTAAATTATGACTTCAGGACTTACAGGAATAAAAAATAGATAATATTTCAAAAAGGCTAGTAATATACGTTTATGCATGTTATGTAATGACTGAGAAAACATTTAGTGCTGGTTAGCAGTTTATAAGAAATTTCACATTCACAATTTGGAGGCTTCCTATACTATGTTAATAAAAATGAATTTTTTGGCTTGTATATGTTTTCTCATATTGGCAGTGCAGACACACATCGTAAGACATCATTAACATGATGTGTGTGGAAATATCTGGGCCATGTCAAGTGCTTAGAAATTGCAGTGAAATGTTTCATACCGTGTGACCTCCAGCACCTATGAAATTGCATTATACTTTGGTCTCTACTATTACTGATTGACTATGTTGCTTTCAAACACTAGTGTGTTTGTTTTGTCCTAAGTGCAGACCTCTTTCACTTTAAGGTTGATATGATTCTAGGTAGATTTGCAGTTTATTACATTATGTCCTAGACTACTGGTAACAGTTAATTTTTTTTTTTTTTTTTTTTTTTT
>NDGM011252987.1:7858-21649 GCA_002564305.1 Octomys mimax | reverse complement strand
AACTTAACTCAGCAGGGGAATAGAAACTTAAGAAAACGGCTGACACTATTATAAAATGGATACTAGTTAATGGCCTCCCACAGGCACTGAATACTGTAATTGTTGATAATGTCAATTTGAGAACTGAGAAGTTTAGAAGCTTAACTAAGTGGCTCAGCAAGTGGTTGGGGTCCTCACTTTGTAAACATACTCAGCTTGTGGGAAAGGAAATGGGAGGAAAAGAGGCTTGTTTCCCCCTCTTTTGCTCTTGTTGCCTTTTCTGTCTTCTACTACCTTGAAGTGCTGCCTTCCTGCCACGTGCACCCTGCCTTGGAGCCAGCTGATTATGGATTGAAACCTCCCCAAATGGGGAGCTAAATAAAACCTTCCTTCTTGTCTTAGCAATGAGAAACAATTAACTGAGTCAAATACCTTACTCTTAGGCTCATTAGCATAAAATTATGGCCTTGCTGTATTTTGCACTTGCTTTTGATCAATTTCTTACCAACCTTCTATTTGAATTGGAAATATTTATTTGTAGTACCATATGTTGGAAGCGTTTAACTTTCTTTTCACTTGTACATAGTTTGCAGCTAAGCGTTTGCTTTAAATTTCAGAGAGACGTTAGCATCCAAAGTTTTATATGGCAAGATATAAACTCCACAAGCTCTGGATGGCTTTGCCCTGATGGTAGATGACACTTCTGATGGCTGTAGCTCCCTCACTTCCTTTTTTCTTGCAATTTACCTCAGGTGACTTATAGTTCTGGCCTTGTCAACCTTCTAGGGCCTACACTGCATTTTTGGCTTCGTATTCAGAGCTTCACAAACTGTCATCATAGGACTACACTGCTTGGCCTCCTACACCTTCTTTTGAAATCCGGATGAAAGTTTTTCTGACATCACAACTCTTGCATTCTACGTGCACCTAAAATCAGCACCACATGGAGCACCCCAAGCGCTGCTGCCAGCTGGAGCAATAGCCAGGTTTCCTCTTCTCCTGCCTTTAGGGGTCAAGTGCCTAGATCACTGTGCACTCTGAACTTAACCAGAGGAACAAATTCTCTAAGCTATCCTCATTCTGGAAAATGGTGCACTTGTACTTTCTTCTCAGCTAGTTCTTTCACCTTTGCAAACTTGAGGCTGCAAAGGTTGGAATCTTGCAATTACTTGTGATGCCCTCTGACCAGCTTTCCTGATGTTCTCATCCTTCTCAGCAACCAAGTTCTCCTCTGCCTTACCTGATAGTGCCCAGCTTCATTGGAGCTCTCTTTCTGGCCAAATTCATAATGTTTTAAACCATTCTTCTGGGCTCTTTGCTCTTGATTCTTAACATAAATCTAGCTAAAAAATTTCAACAGTATTCATGCCACCTCCTCAATATTAGATTGTCTTTAGATTTCTTCTTTAAGATTAATTACCCTGCTGCCCTTAATGTCAGTCTTAGGTGAAGTCTGTAGAAATGAGAAAAATGTAGCGATTTTTCCAAACTGCCAAGGCATTAACACATAAAATGAATGGATGACTTTCTCTTTGTTTTTCTTTTTTTTTCTTGTTTTTGAAAGTCACAAGTGTGTGGTAGTTTATTTTCGTCACTCTTCATACAAATAAGTATTTATTATTTTATTAATTTTTCTTCATTTTAATGAGAAAAAAGATAAAATAGCAATGAGCCAGTTTCAAAACAGGTTTAGAACAGTTACAATAATTAATATATGGCATATTGTCATCTTCATAGGTATTCAGTGGACAAGATGCAGACATGATGTCTTATCTAAACAATATTAACATAAACCTTTCTTTTTAATACACTAAGAGAAAGTAGCTGTATACCTATCATAACTATGTTGTATATACATATATATTTTTTTCTTTATTTTTTTCACAACAAAACCGTTCTTTATTTATGATTTTGCAAAGTTTGTAACACATGACACAAGGTTGCCTAGTGACTTAATAGCAGACCTTAACCAGGCAGGATGTTTATCTCAGAACAGAGGTAGCTTGTTTGTTTTAGGCACTGAGGCTTAGTCCCACCTACACACATTTGATCAATTTCCTAGGTCTCCCAGCATATCCCCCTTTTTTGTTTTGTTTCATCAGAAGTGGGTGTTCAGGTGAGATAGCTTAGTGATCTAAAGTGCCTGCTTAGGCAAGCTTAGGCAGGCATGCAGGCGACAGTGGTTCAATTTCCAGCACCACATGCCATGCCAGCCTCACCCTCAGGGTGGCCTGAGTGGGCCAAAAAAAGAGGGGGATACAAAATTATTATTTTGGACCATATTGAGTTATTTTGCTGAATTCAAGTACTTACAATCTTTGGATTGCCATCAAGTATGAAAAGTATCCTTTAAAGACTTTTCCAAAGTATCCTTTAAAGACTGCTCCAAATATAGAATCTCTATCTCTTTTTCTATTGTTATTGCATCAAAGAAAAGATTATTAAGGGCTGGCAAGACAGCTCAGTGGACTAAGTGCCTGCTTAGGCAAGTGCAGGAATGGGAGTTTGATCCCCAGCACCACATGCTGCGCTGGCCCCATCCCTGCCATGCTGAACTGGCTACTAAGACAGGGCCTGATGGTGCTCGCCTGTAATCCCAGCTCTGGGGAGGCTGAAAACAGAAGGATCATTATGAGTCTGAGCTGCACAGTGAGACATTGTATCAAATACATAAAAAAGAAAAGATTATGTTTCTCTGTCCCTTTCATATAGTAAATTAAAAAATTACATCTAGACACTGAATCTTGGAGGAAAATTCTAAAAGCCCCTATCAACTTTGTGACATTCACCAGCAATTCTTTCCAATGGATATTTGTGGTTTTTCTTTTTTTTTTTTTGCTTCATTAGCTTTACCATCTGCTGCTTTGATGAAATGGTGATGAAGAGTAAATTATTTTGCACATTTTCTGACACACCCAAGATTTGTTTTCTTTTTCCTTTATAGGAAATTCTGATTCTGCATTTACACCGGCCACCCTATTGATGCATCCCTTCTCATCTTGCTCAATCAGTGGTATTGCTTTATCAAAGTTCTTATATTCACCTTATTCATTTCCACTGAGACATTTTCCTGATTTTAGTACTCATCTTCTCCCCATGGTGACTGCTGGCTTAAGCATTATCTACTTGCTTTTTAGTTTACAGAGTCATGTGGGTCATGATATGCTATAGATTATCATTCTGTAACCTCCCCAGGGCCCAATGTGCTGTTTTGTCCTCCATTGAAATGAATATTTCTCTTCTTATAAATTGAAAATATTTATAATAATCAGTCACCATTGATTTTTTTCAAAATGAATTTTCTTTACGAAAAGTTTTTTTAAAAACTTTATACTATTTGACATTTAACTATTTCATTGAACATCCATGAATGGACTTCATCCATGGTACTCGAGTTTCTAAAAGATACTACTTTAACTTTAGGGAAATAAAGTTTATGGCATATAACCATAGTTTTTCCTGATCTTAAGCTCTGTGTCTTTTTAGAATAATTGTTTGAAGCCTCAGACAATGGGCAGAATTAAACTCCTGAGTATAAAAACTACCTCAGGCCCATTCCAGTGGCTTAGTCAAGGTGAAATTATGATCTGGAATAGGACACCTTGTTTAACAACAACAACTTTCCTGACCTAGGAGAACTAAAGTACTTTGAATTGTTGTACATCTAGAAGCCACTTCGTCTTCTTTTTCTTCTCTGCCCCCCTTTTTATGGTACTGGGGATTGAACTCAGGACCCTGTGCTTGCCAGACAAGCACTTATTCTACTGAGCTATCTCCCCAGCCATAGAAGCCACTTCTAAGTCAGGTGATCCTTTGATGATGGCGAGAAGAGCAATTTTGATAACAAATGAGGAATAGAGTAAGAAATAAGCTTAAATATGTTTGATATCTTTAAGAAGTCTGTTCTCTTTTCAATGGGATTATCAGATCATAGATGCATAGAGCAAACATTTCTGTCAATTAATACAAAATACATGGAGCACTGAGGTTAGGAGAACTCAGAGACTTCACAAATGCTAAGAATGACTAAGGAAATGTCACTGGAGAACTATCGCAATACCTGTTTCTACTTATAAGAGCTAACAGAGATGTGCTAATATATTTTCAATATTAATGTGATATTCACTGAACACTGGTAACATTTTAACAAATGTTTATAACCTACCTTCTTGGTATGTACAGTATCATGCATGTTAAGTTGAAAATCATACAGGGCAATTAGACTAACTCATGCAAAAATCATAATTAATCATTAATATATTTAATACTCTGTCTAAAGTGAATTATCCTGAGAGTCATCACAACTCATCAACATGCATGTGAAAAGCCAAAGATTCTTCAACAATCTACTCCAATTTGTCTAGATTTTTATAATTGAGAATTTCTTTGTTTGGTAGCAGAATATTCATTTTATTTTTTCAAATGATGACTCATGTAGACACGGGAGGTAGAACACCAGAGCATCTGGTGCTGCTTGTTAGAAGCTGACACTGGGCTTCCAGTCCTGTATTCCCCACCTGCTTAGTCATGCAGTGTCCCACCCTTTTCTGCTGCCTGGCCTCAGGCATTTTAAGAGCACCTGGTAGCCCAGAATATCATAATCCAGGAATCTTTGTTGTGGATCAAAAAGCATAGATGGAAGAGAGAAACTCTTATCTCCCATTCAGTAGTGTGGATGTGAAGTTCTGGTTAAGTTGGTCTTAACAGTCATTTACTTAGCACCTGGTATAGATCAGAAATTTTGTGAGAGCTATTGATACATGCAAAGAAAGAAAACACAGTTTATTTACTTTGGGAATATGTACAAAAGAAGGTCTGAAATAACCTTAAAATCAAGGTCTGAAATAGCTATCAGCACTTCCATAGTCATTACAGTACTATTCACAGTAGCCAGTTTACAGAAAGAGTTTACAAGCCCATCGACTGATAAATGGATAAAGGAACATGAAACATATATGTACAAAAGTGGAATATCATTCAGTCTTTAAAAAGAAGGAAATCCTGTTATATCAACAGCATGGATAAACTCAAAAGACTAAGTTAAATAAGCCAGTACAAAAAGAGCAAGAACATGTAATCTCACTTATGTAAGGTATCTACTGTTGTCAGACCCACAGATTCACAGTAGGAAGGTGCTATTATTGACTAAGAAAGGAAATGGTGAGTTTTTGTTCAGTGAGTGTAAAATTTTAGTTATTAAGGTAAATCCTGTCTGGAATCTGTGGAGTATGGACCATATGCACAACAATATTGTGCTGTACACTTAAATCGGTTAAGAAGGAAGCTCTCAGACTAAATGAGGTGCTCAAGGCATATTAAACAAGCAATGAAAATTATGTTTATTTACAGCACAGAGGCCTTGATCTCTAGGTTTCTTTGGTTTAATTGTTATAATATCTCAAGTTGGAAGAGGTTAGAGCTCTCTTGGGAGTCCTTAGGAAAGGTTGTAAATGTACATTCTATCTGTTCTGTCTCTTCTACACAGTAAGTGCACAAAATACAGTTACATAGAGATCTTCATTCTTACAACATCAAACCCAGCATTTGTCTTTCTTTAAGAGAAGAGTAATTTTTGTATGTCATGTAAGGAAAAAGAAACCTGGTTTTTCCACTGATAACCTTAGGTACAAGGTACTGATTAAAGTTCATGTATATTTGAAAGGCTTATATAGTAAACTATTATCATAAATTTTAAAATTAGTGACAAAACTGTAAAAGAAATTCTAATAAAAAGTAAATATGTTAGTTTTATTAGAGCAGGTTAACTTATATTCAAAACTACAAATATAATATTTACTGTATTATTTAGTTATGCAGTTATCTGAGTCTTGATTTTTTAAAATATGCAAATAGGAAAAACATTTCACAATTTAAAAATTTTGTGTGTATTGGTACTAATACAAAATATTTTAGTGCTCAACTCAGCAAATGTTACATATTTATTCAATACTAATTATTACTGTTGATACTAATAGCATTGATAACGTTTCAAATTAATAGACTTAAAAGACTATTGAACAGTGATTTAAGGGGGAGCAATCACATTTGATTGATTTATAGATTTTCTAGGAGATCCTCAATTTTGTTATTGTAATTGCTTTAATAATAAACACAAATTGATTTGTGAATATTGATTACAGTGTTAATGTAAATTGATTTTAACATCAATATATTATTCATTCATAAAATATGGCCACAAACTCTTGGGTAACTAAAAACATTCCTAAAATGTTTGTTTGTTGCATTACTTGTGTTTGCATTATTTGTCTTCTTCCATCTAAATTTCTCTTTTTCCCTTGTATGTCTATTTTAAAGTATTGTACATTTTGTTAAATTTCAAAATCACAGGGCCAGGAAGATGGCTCAGTGGAATAAGCGCTTCCCTTGCAAGCGTAAGGGCCTGAGTTCAATCCCCGGTTCTGAAAAAAAAATCACAAATTTGAAAACTTTTCCAGTTATGCAGTTCAGTGGCATGGTACTGACCTAGTTGCAGAAGGATTCAATTCCTGATACCACTCAAAAAAATTCACAAAAAGTTTCAAAGTTTGTGACTTCATTTCTTGAATATAATTCTTTATAATATTTTCTCTTTTCCCTCAACTTTCTATTTTGCTTCCCTAAAATCCCTCCAAGCTTCTTCTTGATTTCATCTCTATATCTATCTTTATGCAGATGAGAGGGATACATTTGTGTGTGTGTGTGTGTGTGACAGAGAGAGAGAGAGAGAAAGTTTCTCCCATGGAGTTTCCATTGGTATCTCTGATCTCAGACAAAATTTCTGCTAGTTTAATTTCCATGTATTTCCACGTGGAGCAATTCACTTCATTAAGCATTACCTAGAGGTAGCTTTCCTTCTTTTAGCCCTTCTTGGAAAACATGAATTATTCACTCCGTTGGCACAGTAATAAACATTCTACCTACCATTTAAAATTTTATTTGCATGTAATTTGGATTGGAACATTAAGTGTGCAGGGTTAAACAAGCTGTCCAGTCCCCTAGTTCTGCTATTAGTAACATCGCTGTCCTTAGACCCATTAAGAGAACAAAAGATTTTTTGTGCTTATCTGTTGTGAGCTCTCTGTCTGTCTGTCTGTCTGTCTGTTTATATGTCTGTCTGTTTCCATGTTTCTCTGGGGGTCTTTGTATAATATACAGAGCACAAGGTTAAATATTTTAAAATGTCATGAATTAATAGGGTAGCTTCAATAATTATCAGTATTTTATAATTTTTGTTTTTTTCTATTAAGCTATTTATTTATTTTAAAGCAAAATATAAAAATGATTTCATTTCTCTCATGAATGTTCCGTGTGATTTCTAGCAGATGAATACTGTTCAATAAGCATCAGCATTATATCAGCACATCTAAAATAAAGAACTTCTTAATGTCACCTGATTTTTATTTAGTGTATATAGTTGTTCAATCTGTTTTATTTTATAATGTTATTTTCCTTTTAAGAAAATACCAATACTTAGTTGATCCCCTTTCCTTAATGATTGGTTAACGATTAGTGATATAAACAGTTGTCAGTCTGCCCTGTATTTGTGACTTTCTCCAGGATTCTTTCCAAGAGTGCTTTCAGCCCTCTGGAAGACTGCAAATATGATACAGTCTTTTATTTATTGAGATAACCCTATTTTCAAAACTCAATTTCTAAAATGGAAAAAATCTGATCTTATTTAAAATGAAGCTCTCTATGAGTATGACTTTTCTTACTATTTTGACATTATATGTTATATTTCAAAATTGAATACAGAACATTGTGTTTTCTGTATGATCTATCCACTGTCTTAGCCATAAAAATCTGGACCAGTGGACCCTTCAATAGAAAGAAAAACGATGTGACCAAACTGATTCTTTTCCCTTGGCAAACATATAATCAACCTACAGACCAGAACAAATAGAAGTGAAAGAGAGGAAGTCAGAGAAATCACTAGGACTAGGACTACAGAACAGAGAGTAGAAACCTCTTCACTTCAAAAACTTAAAAGAGGGAGAATCTTGTCCAGTCTTGGAGATGCTCATGGAACTGCTTCTGGAGCCTGCAGATGCTCACAGTGGGCTTAACACAAGGGGAAACTGGAACCTTAGCCCAAGGCTGGCTGCTTACTAACTTAATTGACTACCCCAAGCCCAGTTTTAGTAACCAGTATTACACAAGAAGAAGTGCTACCTGTTAATGATATTACTATGGGATGTGGAACCAGATGTAAGAGGGAGATTTACTTATTACTATGGGATCAATCTTTAGGGATAAAAATTTGGAGCTACCCTGTGTATGATGTACTTAATCAAGTCAAATCACTAAACTTCATTTTACTAAGATGGTCTATTTTGTAGCTATGGGCATAGATCAAATTAATTGATATTTGTGTCCCTGAAATATAGCCTTTCTATAATATAATTTAGTCAATCTAAGCATTGTCTATATGGTTTCTATATATATCTATCATCAAATTTAATGGTAGGGTATTAAACATTTATTTTTAGTGTATCAGAGTACAGAAGAGAAGATCTGATTTAATACTCTAAAAATTAAGAAGATAAAAATAAAGAAGGATTAAGTTACTAAGACTTTAAAAAAATTTAGAATGTCCCACAGAAAGTTTCAAATTAATGTAATTTTAAGCCAAGACTGCAGAGTAGCATAAATAGGATGAGCACTTAGTACCACGAATGTTAAAGAATTATGTAGTATTTCTTGTTGAGCAATGAGAAATTCTGAGAAACTACATGTTTTAAAGCCCAGGTAGCTAGAAATAATTCTAAAATAGACAAATTATATTTCCATATCATGTGAACACAGGCTAATAACCATAACCAAATCTTTTTAATGACTGAAGTTCCTGGAGCTTGTCAGGGTATTTGTTCCCAAACTGCATTTCATCATGTAGACAATGAGAGGTGCTTGGGTTGATTTTAAATAAAAGATATAGATAACTGTTGCCTAACTTCTTGATCAATTTTCCCTTTTCATAATTTTGTGACTGACCCATAACTCCAGGGAGAATACTGATTGATGAAGTGATTTCTGGTTAATTAGACTCTCTGTATTAGACCAGGAGTCCTTGGGCAGGGAATGTACCATACCAGACCGAATGTGAAATGCTTTGCCAAGATCTTCCCTTAATGGCCTGGGAGGAGCAACCGTGACAAAGAAGAAAGATTGAACAGAGATCTACAAGTAGAAAAATTACTTTTCAGCTCTCCTACAAGTTAATTTTTTGATTCTTTGTTCAGCATAAAATGAAAGGCCCATTGACAGAAATGGTGTGATCCATTTAGAATATTTTTCAATATACTAAAGAGAAAACGTAGCAGCTTTTGGTGGTGAGTTATTTGTGATCTCTTCTCCTTAGTTCCCCTCTAGATATGAAATAAAATTAGAGTAATGGACATAATTAACTGAGAGTCTCATCTCAGAAGGATAATTTATTACCAGGTTAAAACCCCTTGAACCAGAACTCTAAGTGATTTGTAGTGATTATTATACAACACTTTCACATTTGTGCTGACCTAGTTTCCATTTTAAAAAAGAAGAGAAGAAACTAAATTATAAAATAAAAAATGAGCCTTACCTATTTTACCGATTGAACTGGTTTTGTCGGGCTGTTTTTTAAAGGTACCTTAAAATGATCACATCGCTAGCACACTGGCTGTGTCAAAGTAATAAAGATTTTGCTACTGTCAGTCCTTCAAATGGTGTTGAGAATGTTGCTTGTGAACTAGGTCAACCAGTGTGTTTTTTATCTGCTTCACCTTGTCACTGTTTTGCAAGCACAGACTGTAATAGGTGTAGGCAAGCGAGTTTTATGCAGATTGAGAGGTGAAATCCAGAAAATACTTTCAGAAATAATAAGGAGGTCTACATAAAATTAAAATTAAATAAAATTCTTTTGGGACTCTTTCTTTTAATAAACACTGATAAATGTTAGAGAAGACTTGGATAAACACAACTTAGCAGTGCAATGGCAAGCTAGGGCCATCTGATTTCTGAGAAGTCAGAAATATTTAAATTTAAATGGTAGTATTAAACTGATAATAAAACGATCAGGGTTACACGTGCAGAGAAATTGGCAAGAAGTGAGTGTATGAAACATAGATGCTGTGCACACTGAGTTCAGTGAAAGTGTATAAGATGAGGATGACAACGGGAGGAGCTAGGAACAGAACCTTCTAATGTCATGTCCACTCCTGTGTATTGGCTTAGACAAAAATGTATCACACAAAGGGTCATCCTTGGTGCAGGGATTTGGTTATGTGGGAGACTTATTCAGTTTATTACTCAGAAATTCTTTGACTGTTTTGGATATGTTGCTCCTGTCAGTTTCTGTTCATTTTAGGGACAGGTGACAGTACTTACTCTAATTCTTCTGATTGGCATTGTTATGTTCATTTTCAGTTATTATTTGGAGAGCTCTAGAATTCAAGCTGCAAATTAAAGTCCCTCTTTTCTCCTTTGATTTGAGTAACTCCAATTATACAATTAATTTGAATTTTATTGCAAAAATTTTAGAGGTACCATGCAAAGGGAATGATTGCCAGGCAAGCAGAAAGAGTTAATAGTAAGAATAATTCATCAGGGAATCCTCAAGCATTGGTGAGTTTTTTTCTTGTTCTCTAAATAAAAAAGAGAAAATAATTAAACTAATATTGTTTGTATTTATTACTCTTCACAGAATTGTTAAATGTCCTAACAGCAGTTAGAAGGAAAGTGAGAGAACTAGGTTTGCCACATTATAAGTGTCTTCACATTTTTATTTCTTGCCAGCTTTTCTCTATTTGGGAAGTGAAGATAATTCTGTGCTTAACTCACTTTTCATTCAGATCAATAGTAAACTGATAAGCAGAGGCCTGAGAGGCACTGCCTATGCGAATGATTGCTGACAAATCAAAATTGCTTGCTTAATGACCTACTGGATTAAACAATACTAAGAATCTGATAATTCCTGGCATATCGAATCTTTAAAATCAAGGGGAAAGATTTGTTTTGAACCATACAGTGAGTGTACAATCAATGAACTACACTAATAAACAAATTATGGGAAGCTTTTTGAAACTTTTGCAGACAGAAACCCCCACAATCTCAGAACCCCCACTTCAGTGGGCTATAGGAGTGATGTGCTAACAAGATGGAAATAAAGACAGAGCTCTAACGCCCTCTTCCTTGCCCTATCTCCCTTTGGAGGGTCTGTGTCTTTCAGGAATCTTGCCTGGTGTTCTGCAATGCTCATGTTGAGGTTAATTCATTCAGGGACTGCTTTCTGTATGTGTGGTCAAGATACATTTTATTTCCCATATCCCTTAGCAGTGAACCCCTGAACTATCATTCACTAAGGGATTATTATTTTGTACATGTCATTCTATTAATACATGTTTTCCATTGATGATGTTTACTGTCATTGTGGGGAGTGGATACATGTACTTAGCTTATTTTCTAACCTTCTCCTTTTTTTCCCACCTCTCTCTTCTTCCTCCATTTCCCCTATCTCCTTTTCTATACTTGTTGATATTATTTGTCTTAGTTCATGCAACAGGATAGTCTTCACATTAATTGGGTTTATTAGATTCCTTTATATGGAACTTCTTCATTTCTTTCATTTCCCTTTGTCTTCTATTGCATCCCTCACCCTCATTCTCTTGGACAACTTCCCTATTGCAAGGGATCTGTTGCCTTGTTTATTTCTATCCATCATTTATCTTTTTCTTTCTATTTTGGGTCACTCAAATGAAAGCATGCAATACTTAAACTGTGTGTTTGATTTATTTCACTCAGCATTATATTTTCCAGGTGTGTTTATTTTCCTAAATGTCTCTAATGTGTTATTCTCTAGCCAAGTAGTATTTTCTTATGTATAGATACCACATTTTCTTTATCTAAACACCTATTTATGAGTTTACAGGGTGCTTGCAGGATTTAGCTATTATGAATTGTGCTGTGGTAAGTACTGGCATGCATGTATCACTACAGTGTGGTAACTGAAGCTCTCTGGAGTAGATAGCTACCAAGGCAATTGCTCTAATTTCAGAAATTTCCATAATGACTTCAATAATGGTTGGGGACAATTTAGCAGCCCCAAAGAGCTCATTTTTCACCATTGGCATATTAGCAGTTTTGACTGTTTGACTTCTTAGTGATCCCCATTCTTTCTAGAGTAAATTTGCCTTTCTCTAATGGCCAGAGATGTTTCATTTTTTTCATAATTTGTTTACCATGTGTATTTCTTTTTCTCTGATGTGTCTGTTCATTACCTAGCTCATTTTCTTGACTGTATCTTTGCTTCAGTTGTTTGAGGTTCTTTGTATGGTGTAGATATTAGTCTTCTATTTGAGGAGTAGCTAGAATTTTTCCCACTCTGTAGGTTGTCCCTTTATTTTATTAATTGATTTTTTTTTTCCTGTGGAGAGGTTTTTAGTCTGATATAATCTTGCTGGTTGCAACTTGCTGTTATTTGTTATGTAATTAAAGTTGTGTCTGGAAAATCCTTTCCTATACCTATGTGCTTAAGTATTTTATCTTCCAGAATGTTTAATTTTTGTGTTTTAATATTTAGATCTTTTCATTTTAATTTAGTGCATGATGAAAGATAAGGGTCCAGTTTTACTCTTCTACAAACAGCCAGTTTTCCCCAAGTCACTTGTTGAATAGTCTGTCTTTTCTCCAACACATTCCTTTGGCCCCTTTGTCAAACATTAATAAGTGAATATGTCTATGAGAGGTTTTCTACCCTCAGTTCTGTTCCACTGATGCATGTTTCTTGTTTTGTTTCAATACCCTGCCATTTTTATCACTATTGCTTTTAGTATAGCTTGAAGTCAGGTCTTGCTCTGCCTCTTGCTTTGCTCTTATTGCTCCAAATTATTTTTGCTGTTCTGGGTCTCTTGTGCCTCTATATGAATTTTAAGATTCTTTCAGTAAATCTGTAAGGAACACTGTTGGTATTTTGATAGAGACTGTATTGAATTTATGTAACAGTTGGGGAAATATGACCATCTTGATAATAATTGTTTCTGCCTATCCTAGAGCAAGGAATATCTTTCCACTTTCTGATGTTCACTTCAAATTCTTCAGAGTACTGTAGTTTTCTTTGTGGATGTCTTTTGAAGGGGGAATTAAAATTTTAAATAAAAGCCTTCTCAGGATTCCTGTCAAGACCAAGTGAACATGTCCGGCAGGCAGATAACAGAATGATTCTGCCTATACATAAGCCTTTGTCTTTGCTACCTTTGTAACTAACATCTTCACAATGTAACTTAAGATGCTCACACTCCATCAGCAACCCATAATATCACCCAGTTGTCCAGTTGTATGTGCCAACTAGGCCTATCTACCTCCTCACTTACTTTTCCTTTAAAAAACTGAAACCCCACCTGTCAGGGCCCTGACTCTTAGGGAGGGCTTCTTGTCAGAAGCCCATCTGTGTAATAAGCTGCCTCCTAAACCTCTGTAGTGCCATTCTTCTTTTTTTGTATTTTTTATTAATTTTATTGGGAAACAGATATCAATGAGACAGTTCAAAACTGATTAATAGGACAGTTTCAATAATTAATACAATGTGTATTGTTATCTTCTTAGTGGTTATTCATAGTACAAGATGCAGACATGATATCCTGTCCAAATACTATTAGTGCAAACCTTTTTCTCATTGAATTAAGAGAAAGTAGCTGTATAACTATCCTATTTTGTATATACAGATACAAAATGGTCCTTCCTTTTAATCCCCCTTTTTTTGTTTAGTTTTGTCAGAGGTGGTTATTCCATTGCCATTTAAATATTGTAGGTGTGTGAATTCAGCAAAATAATCCAATATAG
>NDGM011252986.1:7311-35353 GCA_002564305.1 Octomys mimax | reverse complement strand
TCCCTGGCAAGCACAAGGGCCTGCCTGAGTTCAATCCCCGGTTCTGCCAAAAGAAAAAAAAAAAAATGAACTAAAGACTTAAGTGATAGATATGAAACAACTATTAGATAAAAACACCAGAAATGTTTCAGAACATTGGAATGTTGAGAAAGTTTTGGACAAGATCACAAAATCATGAGAAATAAAAGTCAGAATAGATAATTGTGATTATATTAAAGACAAAAGTTTTTACAAAGGACAAGAAACAATCATCAGAGTTAAAGGACATTCTATAAAAGGGAAGAATATATTTCTGAAGTATTCATGATACAATGGGCTTGTATACAGAATATATGACAAATACTCAACTGTAAAAAACAAATCTGATTAAAAATGGGTAATAGGGCTGGCAAAATAGCTCAGTGGACCAAACACCCACTTTGGGAAGTGCAGGGACCAGAATCCAATCCCCAGTCCTGCATGTCGTGCCCGCCCTGCCCACTGAGGGTGGGCTGAGAAGTAGTAGGACCCTATACTAAATACACAAATGGAAAGAAAGAGAGTGAAATAAAAGTGGGCAATAGATTTAAATAGAATGTTTTAAAGACACGCCTCCAACAAATATATGCTAAATGTAAAATATTTAGTTCAGTGATAATCAATAAGTACACTGAAGACATAGCTGACATACCTGTATTCTCATGTTCCTTGGAGTACTATTCATAGTAACCAAGACCTGTAAGTGACTTTGATCTACCAACTGATGAAAGGATAAAGAAAGTGTGGTATATTTACATAATGAACTATTATTGAGCCTATTATTGAGCCATAAAAAATAAATCCTGTTATTTGTGACACTGATGAAACTGAAGAACATTTTAAGTGAAATAAGCTAAAGGTAGAAAGGATAATACTGTTGGATGTCACTAAATTGATGAATCTAAAAATGTTTTATTAGTGAGAGTAGGTGACTGATGAGAAGAATTGGGAAGAGGGAGAGACGGAGAAAATGTGATCAGTGGATACTAAATTATAGATACAAGTAAGAAAATCTGGTGTGCTATTACATAGTAGCATAACTATTATTTTTGGCAGTACTGGGAATTGAACTCAGGACCTTGTACTTTCCACGCAAGTGCTTATTCTATTGAGCTATCTCCCCAGCCCCAGTAGCATAACTATTCATGATAAAACTTTATATGATTTTAAGAATCTAGAAGAAAATTATATTCATCATAATAATTATTTTAAAAGATGGTTATATTTTACCATGATGTACACGTTTTATAGCATATATATGTATAATTTATGTATAAGATATATAATTATATATATTATTCATATATATGAGTGTATGTATGTATATACATATTTTTCTTTTTTACTTGTATACATTTTTTCATTAAAAAGATATTTAATGAGAAAAGAAAAACAAATACTGCTTAAAGGATGTTTGCTTCCAGCAGAGCACATCTTCCTTAAATACATGTTTTCTATTTAAAATTATTGGAAGGATAGTGAAACGATGCGATTGTATACCAAAATTAGTTTTACAAGAGTTTATGTCCCACTGTTTGATGATAGTTAAACTTTATCAAGTAAATGTTCAAATGAAATTAAGTACTTGTTTACATTTTTTTCTCTGCATTGTTTTGTCTTTTGGAATATGACATTTTAATGTTAGCTAATATTTTATTTTCGAGCTTTTAAGGATCTTTATTTCAGTAGATGTAGTTAAGTTACTGTGAAAGAACAGAGATATATGTATACTTACCTGGCCATTAACATTCTTAGCCACTTCAAGCTAAAATAATGCATAATTATTCATTTTATGTAAAATTTGGATATACATATAAATACACACTTGGTGTTTAAGATTTTTTGATGCAATAAGCTATTTTCTAATGTTTCTAAGAAGAATACAATGTCATCTTTACTCTCATTACAATTGTGATTCCAACATATCTATTTTCCACGTTCATCTTTATGTTGGTCTTACATGATATTAATGCATATATATATATATATATATATATATATATATATTCTTCTCAACCTGCTCCACTCTCTAAAAAGAAGAAATGTAAAATACTATCTTCCTGTATTAGCAAAATAATCTACCTATCTATCTGAAAATCTTTAATCCTAAATTTAGACTCTTCTAGAGTTTTAAAAGACAGTCTAGATTTTTTTCAAAGTTGTTAGAATATCTGTGTAATTGATAGAATGGGGCCAGTGAGATAGCTCAGTGGTCTAAAATGCCTGCTTAGGCAAGCTTAGGCAAAAGCACAGGGACCACGGTTCAATCATCGGCACCACGTGCCACACTAGCCCCACCCCCAGGCTGGGCTGAGCTGCCCACAAATAAAATAATATAAAATATTAAAAAAATAAAATAAATTGGTAGAATGCACCTACTGAAATCTCTCCCCCTGCACTTTTTGGTCTTTTAGTACTATATAAGTTCACTAGATTTTCTCCCTAAATCTTCAGAGTTAGAGAACCAGTCAAGGATTTGGCACAACTTGCACTTGATTTTTTTTTTTTTTCTTCCTGGAACCGGGAATTGAATTCAGGCCCTTGAGCTTGCCAGGGAAGTGCTTATTCCACTGAGCCATCTCCCCAACCCCATACACTTGATTTTTGAAGCTTTCTTCTTTAGAGCACTCTTATTTATTTTAAATATGCATATGCTTACTTATTTATGGAGTACAATATCCAATTTGATATATGTGCACAATGTATAATACTATAACCAAATCATTATAATTAGCATTTCTATTTTCTTAAACATTATCATTTCTTGGGAATATATAATTTATCTTTCTGTATTGAAATATATGGGCCCAGGAAAATAGCTCAGTAAATAAGTGCTTGCCTGGAAAGCACAGGGTCCTGAGTTCAATCCCCAGTACAGAAAAAAGAAAGAAAGAAAGGATGAAAGAAAGAAAGAAAGAAAGAAAGAAAGAAAGAAAGAAAGAAGTATGCAAAAAAGTTTTATACTACCCTCACTTTACTATGTCCTAAAATATTAGAAGTAGTTCCCCTTTCATTCTATTAGGGTATTTGTTTACCAGCTTCTTTCTAAGCTTCTACCCCTTCTCCTTGCTAAATGTGAGTCATTTATTTTTGCGTCTACTTCTGCTTGACCAATATTTTTTAGCATCTACAAACAGGTGACTACATTGTGACAGATGAAAGAACCTTTCTTGCCGCTTTCTTCTCCCTGTTCAGCTTCAAGACACTCTGAAAGACAGAATTCAATATCTGTTTTCTTTCTACTGAGTTTTACCTTCTTTGGAGAGTGATTAAAAATTTAGGAAGGTTTTTATGTTAATTTAAATGTTACAGTTCTTTATACTTTCCATTACTTCCTGCTTACTCTAGTCCCAATAAACTGATTCCAGCACTTTTTTCAGTTTAGACTTTATTGTTATGACTAAGGTCAGGAGATGGACAAACAATAGGCAATTAGGATAGGGACCCAAGCGTACCAAGATGAGCCTTGGGAACAGAGAGGCTTCTTGGGCCAAAAAACCATTTCTCTTAATGTTAGACACTGAGTTAAAAACAGAAATCTCATCCTTTTAAAGGGGCAAGGCCTGTATTAACTAAGATAAGCCCTGGAAAGTTAGAGTGCAACGAAAACCTTCTTCTCCTGATATTAGAAGCCTAACTAAACTCAGTGTCTGCATTGTTTATTTTTGCTTTCCACCAAAATAGCCCAACAAAGTGTACATAATCCCCTGAACTTGAGCCACTGTTAGAAATCTCTTTTGGAGCACCTCTCAGTTAGCAAGAACTTTTCTCTGTTTTTCTAATAATTAGTTTGTTTCCCACTGCTGTGTCCATGGATATCATACTTTGTTATTTTTGTCATCTGGACAAGAATCCAGAGAAGAAAGAAAATGCGTACATTACCGAGAATATTAGCTCAGCATCAATTAATTCAGAATTACCAAAAATGGAAAATCTGTATTTAAGTTTCTTAGAAGATTTCAACACATACTCATTCTCAGTTATAAGCCTCATAGTTTATAATTATGACATACCCTGCTAATTGAGTTGAATTTTCATTAATAATTACTAGTAGCATAATAAATCATATTTATATACCTCTTCCATATTAGCCTAAATTTGGGCTGGGGAGATGGCTCAGTGGAATAGCAAGCACAAGGGCCTGAGTTCAATCCCTGGTTCTACCTCCCCCCAAAAAATAGCATATTAGCCTAAATTTTCCATCTAAATTATAATATTTAAGAAATGTGATGAACTTAATATTTGCTTAGGAACTTTGGCCTACCAGCAATTAAAATACTTATAATTCTATACACACTTGTGGATTTTAAATAAGCTTCACTTATGAAAATATATGTGGGCTGGCCAGATAGTTCAGTGGACTAAAGCACTTGCACAGTTACAGAGCAGTGGCCAGAGTTTGATCCCCACCATGCCGTGCCAGACCCACTGCTGGGGCATGCTGAGACAGCGATTGAGACCAAGCGTGGTGGCGTGCATGCCTGTAATCCCAGCATTAGGGAGGCTGAAAACAGGAGACTCACTATGAGTTTGATCTACATAATGAGATCATCTAGACCCTGTACTAAATACATTTTTTTTAAAAAAGAGTTGCTTTTCAAAAATATATGTTTACTACGTATTTCCTAAGATGTTAGTAGTCTATTGTGGTATATCAAAATATTTGTTTGGCTGGAATAAAATCACTTCTGGGATTTTTTTCTACAATCTTTTTTTTTTACAAAAGGAGACAGAAATTTCCAATTTTATATAACTAGAGAAACTAGCAGATTAGATATCTAAAACATTTAACAAACAAGAGCAGTGGTCTTTAATTTGATTAAATGTAATACTGAAAGGTTAGGGTAGTGGTTTCACAGAAACCAAAGGTTAAAGTTAAAAATCAAAATAAGGATGTTAGAAAAGATTTTTGCAATGAAGAAGAAGAAGGAGAAGGAAAAGAAGAAGGAGGAGAAGAAGGAGAGAAGGAGGAGGAGGAGGAAGAGGAAGAGGAAGAAAAAGAGGAAGAGGAAGAGGGAGGAGGAGAGGGAGGAGGAGGAGGAGGAGCGGGAGCGGGAGATGGAGATCGAGATGGAGACGCAGACAAGAAAAAGATCCTGGTTTTTGAAGAAAAACAATAAAGTTGAATTTTCTACGTGGATCCTCAGTACGGAATGTTCTGTGGAAAAGTGGACCTTGCTAATTGCTCAGTTGTTTAGTGGCTGCCTACCACCGGTGACTCTGGGAATGTTGAATGCCAGACTCAGGCTCTCTAATCCTGTTAAACATCCAGTAGTGTTCAAAGGAATCTGACACTTTAAAGGACAGCTGGTTATTTTGCATTTTAATTCCAGAAAACTTATTATGGAAGAAGTAGCATTCCACATTGACTGAAGAGGCTCATTTTTGATGCAAAATTCTATTTTGCTATGTATTCATATTTTAATTCTTATCAATATAACTGATCACCTAACTATCCCAGGTTCTTTTCCCACTTACCTGCCTTATTTATAAATGAACTAAATAAACTATTTTTTACAATATTATTATCTTAACAAATCTTTTTCCATGGTGCCAAAAATTGCAGATTATGTAATCTGATGCCTCAAAATATTGCAGTCAGTGAGAATCCTTTGTAACAGGGCATGTTGAAAAGGAGGCAAAAGTTGGGTTCATCTTTTTTGTGACACTTGCGCACTAGATTTTTATTTAGAATAGTAATTCTTGCTGTACAAACATATGCTGAAATTTTTCTGCATTAATTTAGAAGATAATAGTACTGGTAGTTAATTGGTACTTTGCAAATGAAATAGGAATAGCTGAAGTGCAGCAATTCATATGTAAACACCACAAATCACCATTGCCAGAGTCAATTCCTTTTACATTTCAAAATCACTGTAACAAAGACTATACTGCATAGAGCTCTTCTTTATCCTCAGTAAAAAAGAACTTCAAATAAACCCTCTTTCAAGCATATCAAAAAGCCTTTAATGGGAAAATTATATTGTAATCTGTAAAAGGGCCAGTTTAATGGCAGAATGAGTTCCTAATTAGTGGTTACTATCATTTTGCTATTTGATAATAATTTAGCTTCTTAGTGAAGCATAATAACTCTTTAAAATCACTGGGAGACATTTATAAACCTTACTGCCAAGAGTAGTACAGTTGATGTGCACTAAATATTTAGACTCCATTTAACTACACATGCTCCAAAGGATCTGAAGTCTGAATGGTGAATTACAGCATCCAGGGAAAGATGTTTCATTGTTCTATGATTCTGAAAGTTCCAACAGTGTGCTTCATAATGGATCGTTTGGTTATGTTTGTGAAGTTTTTAAGCTTTTGATTTAAGGTTCATAAGGATATCTAATCCTTGAAAATAACATGAAAGAAAATAAATCCATTAAAGACGAGTAGATTTTGTTGAACATGGATCCCAAAGAGTTTATTTGGGGCATTATGCTTGTTGTAGAACTGAGCTATATAGACATATTATAGGCAGCCAGGCAGGGCTAGGCCCTCAAAGGAGCCAGAATGGAAGACAAGATGCCTTTCACCTGTGGGACAGAAGGCACTCCTGCTGTGAGCCCGACCTCAAGACATAAGATGAAACAAATACACCACATACCTCCCTAGGGATGGACATCAGGGATTGATATTCTAAATACATATCAATCACCTTGAAAGAGCCAGGAAGAGTCACTAGCCCAATCCTCTACAGGAAAAGCCCCTGTTATATATTTATATCCACTTGCTACATGACTGGCTTCCTCATTTGATCCCAATTTAATCAATTTTACCTGAGCAATTGTGCTTGTAATCTTATTGGTTGACTATAGTTTTGTCCCACCTCAATCCCACCTAGTGAGTTCCCATGTTTCTCAATTTACAGCCACCTCACCTTGTGAGTTTGTGCTATAAAATCCCTAGAAAAGGCAGGGTCCTTGTCAACTTACTTAGGTTCTCTTCTGTCCCTCTCTCAGACAGAAGTTTTCTTTCCCTCAACATATATATTCTGTTCTTAATATCCATTGTTTCTAAAATTCCTTCTTTGACTTTAAAGAACACAAACTCGTCCCGGATATCTTTCACGTTTGAAATTTCTCATTCCAGGTCATTCTCATATTCTCATATCATTCTCAGGTTTGAATTTAAAATTACAATTCAAAGTTACAAATTGAGGTAGAATAGAAGAAATAAAAATAGGTAAAAAGAACACAAGGAAATTCAATTTAAAAAATTTTTCTTTATTATACAAAAATAAATTTCCCTTATTACTTTAAAACTCTGTAACAGATCCTTCTCAGCTCAGTATGTAGGCTTGCTAATTGGTGAGGGAGTAGCTGTATTAAAAGATTTGCTAGCCTTAGGTTTTCTCAGTCTTTTATCATTCTTTTTAGGCCCAAGGACACCAATATTAGAATGACTAAAACTACTTTCTGGCCCTCCTCATTGACAGCTCTCACATGATTAGCTCCTGATCCCTCTACAACAAAGCATAGGAGTCCTTAAACCAGCAATTGTCTGGGACTCCTTGAAAATTCCTTGCCTTGAAAACCAGTCTTGGAGGCCACTTCGTGAGGAGATCAACTCCCTGTTCCCCAAGCAGAAGTGAATATCCATTCCAGGACAGCTGTACTGTCATATCTGGGGGAGGGGTATACACCATGCCATGCTACTGCTTTGCTGGAACATGCAGCTAGCTAGTAAATTGAAAAGATATAATTTAAAATAAGACAGTTTATTTGGAAGAGATTGAAAAAAGGAGAAAATAGACATCTACTATGGAAGAGTAGAGAGCAACCAAAAGTGAATATCTGTGAGATTTTGTCCTCAGCTCCTTTTTATTTAGGACTAATGATTTCTCTCATCCCTAAGTGGGTGCCTGGAAGTTGCTGCCATCTGATTTGCTCTGTTGATCCTTGATCCTAACCATGGGGTTATTCTATCTTCTTTCTGGCTACTTGATTTTCTTCTGTTTCTTTGTGATAGATACATGTGTTGGGAATCTTCTAAAAAGGTAACTAAGTAATGGAGATAAGCATTTTTTTATATTAAATAATTGTCTTTCAGTGGTTGCCTCTTGTCTCTTTCGTAGTTTATTGGACAAGGAAGAGGTCCTGCCTACTGCCACCTTTCATGTTCCTGGTTACATCCCTGTTTTATCTGTTAACTATTCCTGCTAAATCCTGACATTATTTGTGTTACTTGGCACCTTCCTGGGTCCGGATTCTCTCTCTTGTCTAACTGCTCTAACTATCGAGTCTACTTGTAGAGTGAATGCTACCTTTAGTAAAATTTCCTACTAAACTCTTTAATAAAGTCTAGTTGTGTCTGATTTTATCCTTTTTCCTACCTGTGACTCCCATCCCTAAACTAATATAAAGTCATATTGATTTTTGTCAATAGTTTTATTAGCAAAAAATATATATTGTGATGTCTTTCTCTCCTATCTAATGTTTCCTTTTTTCCTTTTTCTATTTTTTTCATTTTTTATTTTAAATTGTATCTTTGCAATTTACTAGCTAGCTGCATGTTCCAGCAAAGCAGTAGCATAGCATGGTATACACCCCTCCCCCAAATATGGCAGTACATAATATGATTTCTTCTGCTATAATTTTCCTCTGCCACATAAAACATCTAACACATACAACAAAGAGATAGTTATTTTGTTTGTTTTTATTATTTTTACATATTTGGTACAGGGTCTCACTATGCAGCTCAGACTCATAGTGATCCTCCTCTTTTCAGCCTCCCCAGCACTGGGGTTATAGGAGTGCAAGCACCACCACACCTGGACTCCCTGGCCAGCTCAGCATGCCTAGGTGTGGGGCTGGCATGGCCTATGGTGTTCGGGATCAAACCCATTTCCTGCACTTGCCTAGGCAGGCTCTTAGTCTGCTGAGGTATCTTGCCAGCCCTCAAAGACATAGTTTTGAAGGATGACATTTAGCTTAATATTTTGAAAGCAAAATAGTGAAATATTTGTTATTTGGCAAATGCATGATCACTGTTATATACATAACTGAAGAAATAACTTCTCTAAAAATTAAGGAAAGAAATGAGGAAATGGATGGGATACAATATTAAGAGGGGGATAATAGATTAGTTTCCAGTTGAGGGGAAAAATTAAACCCAAAGAGGCTAATAAACTCAAGTAAATGGATTTTTAAAAAGCTGTTTTTTTTTTTTCTTACATGACTCAGGCAGTAATTAAGGGACATTTATGTGGTGTATAATCACATCCTCACTAGCTCTCCATTATCAACTAATATGTTAGTTAAAAATAATTCATTCAGGGCTGGCCAAATAGCTCAATGGATTAAAAAGCCTGCTTAGGCAGATGCAGGAGCCAGGAGTTTGATCCCTGGGCCTTCCAAGCTGGTCCCACCCCTGGGCATGCACACACTGCAATTGAGATCAGGCATGGTGGTGCATGCTTGTAATCTCAACTCTTGGGAGGCTCTAAATGGGAGGATCACTACAAGTCCAATCTACACAGTGAGACCCTGTGTGCCCTGTAGACCCTATAGACCCTGCTCTAAATACAAAAAAAAAAAAAAAGTTCAGGTTGGGCTACAAAGTGAGCTCAAGGCCAACCTCAGCTGTATAGCAAGAACCTGTTTCAAACCACTCCCCCCAAGAAAGATGGACAGAGTACTGAGCCATCAAAGGAGCTTCTCAACACACATACACGTCCCAAAATTTACTCTAATTTTACTTAGTGACTGATATGTAGTGTTTATTTTTGAACCCGTAGTGAGGTGTGAGGTGAATGAATATGCTTGAATGCCTGGCTCGAGACCCAATATACAGATGCTCTGGCCTACAGATATACTTTTGTTGTGGTGGTGGTGATCTTATTTTCTTCCTTTCTTAGAACAGTAGAAGCAGAATGACCTGCCAAGCACCCTGATATAGTATGTAGATCATGTAAAAGAAGGCAGGGGCCATTAATTACAAGCAACACTTGAGTGGAATGCTTCACAATTCCTTCATGAGGATTCTTGTAAGAACTTGAGCAGGTTTTAGTTAGGATGGCCTAGCCCTGACCTCAGCCTTAACTGAGTCTGTAGTACACATGCACATTTCAGAGTTCACTGCACTTTAATCACATGTATGCTATGATGTCCCTAGGTATGAACCTTCAATAAAATTGGAGTGGTGAAAATGTTACTGAACGTTTTGCACTGGGAGCTAACACAAGTGTTCTGGCTTGGAGCTCTGAATATTTTCTGGGTCACCGTTACTTTCATTTCAGCTTCTCTTAGGACATTGTAAAGAGGCTTAGCTCAGGATGTTGCCCACATTCAGGTGGAAAGAGGGGAAGTGACTCAACAGCCCCAGAGAAACTCTCGATTAATCTTTGGAAAAAATACAAACATATTTCTTAATTTTCTTACTCACTAAAGATAATGAGTATTCTGCTGTATAACAGTTATTACTTTTGGGTATGTTGCAAAAAATCTTTCACAACATCTTTATGAAAATAATATTGAGTTACATAAAAGCATGGAAGAAAATCATTAGGGAAAATGCACAGTATATTAAAATGAAAAACAACAGATCAGATACTTGCAATGTATACATTTGAAAAAGGACATAGATCATAAATAAATATAAGAAAATTTTCCATATAAAAGTAAAGGACACAGGAAAGAAGAATGAGTAAAACTATACAAATGGCAACATTTTCAAAAATAATGATGAAATATCAAACATAAAAATATGTAAACATACTAACAGAAAATTGCACAATGAAGAAGCAAGGAGATACTAGAATTTATCTATTGATGACACTTCAATTTAAGATTGACAATAGCAAACATGATATTTAAACTGTTATTATTTAAACTGTTTATAACAATACCAAATACTACATACAACTGAGTTGTTTTAGAAAACATGGCATTACCCATAAAGTTAAATCACTATTTCTCAAGACTTCATAATTGATTTTTAAGTATCTACTTAACAGTAAGTCAAACATGCTAGTACATAAGATTATATTAAAAGAGGAAAGGTTTGCAGTACATAAGATTATATTAAAAGAGGAAACAACCAAATATCTCTCAATATTCAAATTAAGACAAAAAAAACACATACCACAAATGAATATTACATGCAACAATATAAATCACAAGTAGTGGAAGCTATAAACATGTTTGTGAGAGAACAACAGACTTAAAATATATTTGGAATATTTGTCTTTTATATAATGTTCAAATAAGCAATGGAATACTCATTGCGGAAGTATAAAGCAATCTTTTAGTGAATGCATGGTAAAGAAAGGCAGTTAGAATACCTGTAGTATGTCCTACTGCAATATTTCATTTTAAAATCTGTATAATGGCCACACATATGTGCTATAGTTTTAAAAATTCATTGTGCTATAAATTTATTTGAAATTTTTGTGTGAGTATAAGTAAAAAAGACACAAACTGGATTGTCATCTAGATCTCTGTGATCATCAACTAAAATTTTATTTTTTTAGTTTTTGAAGAGTACAAAATAGTATTAAAACAGAAAAATTACAAATGATACAGTATCTCACCAAAATATGAATTTTACATTATTTGTTGTAATGCATATTGTCTTCAAATTAGTTTTCCTATTATCAGATATATACATGCAAAATTGGAAGAATAAAGAAAAAAGAAAGAAATATGTAAGAAATTAAGAAGAGAGAAAGGACAAAGAATTGAAAAAAGGAGACAAAACACAGTAAGTATTAATTGAATATTTGATGTTTCTTTTTTACTATTCTTTACAGTATCTTCATTTCATTAGGGAAAGTAAAAAAGTATCAATTTTTTGAGATCTTTAACTTTCATTTTGTATTAAAACAGGTTTGCAGTACATAAGATTATATTCTTTGTATGGAGCTGGTCCGTGTACACAGAATAGCTTAATTATTTTTTCATCCCCTTCCCTTCATCTTTTGTTCTGCTTCCATTTGCATAACATTTACCTCCAGATTTCTTGTTATTGGACTTATATTTGGCTCTTGTTTATGTTTGGGATTCTAATAGTCATACAATAGTGAGTTTCTGTGGTTCTAGTTTCTGTATTTGATTTAAAAATCAAATGTTTATAAAGTAGCTAATGGTGTTTTGATAGGATTAATCTTGTTAATGGCACATGAGTAACCAGCCAGAAGCACCGACTATATGTGGGCTAAAAGTTTTATTTGTCTCCAGTCCAGATGATTTCAGCAGTTGGCCAGAAGTTAAATTGAGTTTATATAGTGGAAAGGGTTATAATCAGAAGGAATCTCGATGGAATGTTTGGGGCCAGAGAACCAAGGACATTCAGGGTAGGTATGAAGACAGTGCTAGACCTTCCAGTAGTGGGGAGGAGCAGAGCCTGTATGCAAATTCTACATTTTCTCTGTGGTCATCTGTTCTGTTTGCTGAAGGCAGCATGGCCTTTTTAGTGATTTGTATTATTTGCTCAGAAGAGCCTGTTTTCTGTGAAAGACTTGGCCAGGTCAGGCATAACAAATATTATCCATAAGACTTAGATAGTTTGAGAGTATTCAATGGAAAATTCAAGAAAATATTTGAAGTTAGGCATGGCAGCATTTGGAAGGCTGAGGCATATATACATATATGTTATATATGTATATATGACATATATATTATATATATATTTTTGCCTATGTATTGTCTTTGTCTTTCTCATTGCATATATATATATATATATATATATATATATATATATATATATNTATTTGAGGTTGCCTTAGTCTCTTTTTGATTGTTCATATATTATTATGTTTTGAATCAACTTACAGCCTATAATATTTTATAGATAATATTTTAGAAGAATTTAGTATAAAAATTTAAATTGTGTCTAAACCATATTAAATGAAAATAGTTTTCATTTTGGTATTTTTTTTCATTTTTAAAGATTACATAAGACAGTTATCCAAACAATAGCACATGCATACATTTATATTTTAGTCTATTTAAATAGAAATAAAGTATCCACTGGTAATGTAACACCTATAGAGGGCTGTGCACCATGCAGTGCCGTGTCATTGCTCTGGTGGAGCATGCAGCTCCTGGCATTCCTAAACCCAGTGCCTGTAAAGCAGCCAAAGCATCAGACTTCAAAATAGAAGTAGATAATTTATTTGAAGATAGTGGGAGAGAGAGACAGAAAGACACAGAGACAGAGAGACAGAGACAGAGACAGAGAGGGACAGAGACAGAGAAAGAAAGAGAGACAAAGAGAGAGACAGAGAGACAGAGACAAAGACAGGGAGAGAGATTCTGGATCAATAGCAAGCATTCAAAAGGGTACTCTTCATGAAGGCTTAGTCTGCTGCCACTTTCTGTTGAGCTCCTTATCCCAGGTAGACTCCTGGAATCTTACTGGATTTATGGTTGCTTTTTTTCTTTTCCTTGGATTTCTTCCAGTCATATGACCTCTTCAGTTATTTGGTGGAAGTTAGAATTATGCGTTCGGGGCTTAGAGACAAGTGTTCTCATTAAGTATATAAGTAAAGCAGCTTGTCTGAGACTTCCCTGAGTTTAGATTCATTGTCTTGTCTTTCTGATCGCTCAAGTCTAGCTGCCTTTGTCTTCCTGACTGCGTAAACCTAGCCCATAGTAAGTCTCTCCATTAATGGCTAGCAAAGATCAAGGAGGTCTTCATTCTCTTTTCTCTACCTATGCATGTGGCATGCCCCAACCCTACATTAATATAAATAGATTCTCTTGTTTTGCACTTTCCTGATATTTTTCTCTTTAATATACTTGTTCATAAGTTTCTGGGTATAAGTTTACTAGTGAATACCTGTATGCTAGTTTATTAGATTATGTTACAAAATGATTTCAGTTTCAAGTTTTCATTTTGGGAAGTTTAGAATTAAAATCTTGGCCTTTTTAAAAATAGTGTCAAGAACTTTTATTGAAATGTAAACATTCTTCTATATAGTGCCCTACATCCCAAGAACATTAATTGCATATGTATTAATAATAATAGGTAGGTTTGCTCATGTGCTAGCATGAGATTTTGTGCATTGTTTTGTGTATTCCTCATAACTAAAGCCTGTTTCTCCATATGTCAAACAGGAATTAAATATTCATCTTTGTATTATTGACAAGTAGTAACTGCTGGCTACTTCACTCTTTGTAGTGGTGCATTATTCATTGTCTAATAAATTCACATAATATAATGATTAAACAAAAACTTTGTGTTGAACTCTAAATAAATTTTAACTAATTTGGGCTATTGAAGAAAATTATTGATAAGTTCTGGCCTGAATACAAACTGTTAAATTATGATGGCCCTGATGAATCATGGTTGCATCCCAAAAACAACAGCTTATCGTCCCAATGATCAAGTCTTCTTTCCCACTCCAGCCCTGGATACAACTCCTTTTCCTTCCTGTGCACACAGTGAGCCTCCAATCAGCTCCTTGTGTTGCACTGACTATACCCCTCCAACTCTGTCCCTAACAAGAGTTCATAAAACCTCATCCTCCTTGTCTAAGGTCAGAGGATCACCCCACCTCCCTGTGATCACCCCACCTCCTTGCATATATATTAATAATAATAGGTGTCAATCCTCTCTGTGTCTTCAGAGTTAATAAAGACTTCCCCTACCCCTTATTTTTGCTTCTCTGCCATGCCACCACCATTGCAGCCACGAAAATCTAAGTTTTGGTACCATGACTCAGATTAGTGTGTCATGTAGTTCCAGGATATGCTCTGCTCCAGTTTTGAGCTTTCTCACTAAGCTGTCTTCTGCTTCTGCTTCTGCCTCTGCTACCTGCCATTGCTAGGTTACATCCAACACCAGCCGATCTCAGTCCTCACAGGGAAGCCAACTCTCGCGGGGATCCTGCCTTGTTTTTCCTCTTGTCTTGAGCTCAGGTCAGGACCCTTTTCCATGTCTGTCTGGACCCTGGCCTCCAGCTTTTGCTAGTGTTGACTGCTGAAGCAGGTGTTGGTCTTTCTGTCTCACACTCACTCCCAGTTAAAAAGTGATAGCTTTTTAATAGGAGTGATGTTGGGCTTTGCCCTAATCTTTGGTTCACTCTTAATTTGGTCATCATGGGATATACTCCTTTCCCATCCCTCAAAACACACCCCTTTGCTTTTCTCCTAAAGAGTCTCATTGATCACTGATTTTGAGGATATCACGCACCCAAACAACTAAGTTTTCAACTGCCAGATATCTTGGTCACAATATAAACTTGACAATGGAAGCCAATGGCCTGAGCTCTTTGCTATTCTGCTACTATAATGGCAAATGGTCAGAAATTCCTTAAAAGCTTTTATTTACTCTGAGAACATGTCCCTCCCACCTTCTTTACTCCACTGTGCCCCCACCTATCTACTGGTACTACACGCTCCATCCCCTTTGTCAGGAACTTTGTCTTGTAGTCCCCTCCAATCACATCTTTATCTACTCCATCTCCTGTAACATCTCTGCCTTCTTTTATCTCTGCTTCCCCTGTAGATTCTGCCACCTATCTGTCTCCCTGTATCAGAACTTTGGATCCCTGAGGCCGTTTCTTCTACTTTTTTCCCTCCTGCATGTCATACCTGCTCCCGTGCTACTTTCCCAGCTGTACCACTTGCCTGTGACTGTTCACCATATGCCCACCCTGCACCATTTTGCACCCCATGTGGCTGCAGCCATCTTGCATGCCATGTGGCCATCCACCACCACCTTAGGATCACTGCTCATATGACATCAGAGTGCCGATTTGTGGCCTCCAGTAATATGACAAGCTGCCACCATCTTGTGGGCCATATGGCCATCCACCACTATTTACTGTCACTCTTCTTATGATGTCAGAGTGCCACCTTGTAGTGCCTCATCACATGATTGGCCACTGCCAACTTTGCAGCTGCTCCTGTGATATATAATGACTATAAATAAGAGGTTTTCATGTTTTACAAATTCTTATAAGAGATATATACTCATTAACCTACAAAAAGTTCTGACTAGTCTTTTTAAAGTTGCAAACTTTAGAAGTTTATTATAATTTAATTTGGTCAAACATATATTTACATATACTCTGATTTTGTAAAGATGTTTGTTTTGTGTATTTTTTTTTTTACATGTTTCTAGGTCACTCCATGAACAGCTGACCCTTGTTTTATTTGAGCATTTGAATATAAACTTAGTAGCCTGCTTTCTTTTAAGTTACCAGCTGGTCTAAGTGATATAAAAATTGGTTTATTCACAGATCATCAAAAAATGTTAAGATTGTCAAATAAAACTCCTTAAAATGGGGAGAGATTAATGGCTAATCTTTGTTCATTAGGAAGGAGCCCCCAATGATTTCCATAGTCTCTTGGAAGATGACGCCAATAATTTTGTCACTGGTTAAAAGATAAACTTTTTAAAAAAATTTAAAATAAGGTTTTCTCATAAGAGATGCTCTTGATATATTAAATGTATTCATGCCTTCCAAAATTATGCTGTTCTACAATGTAAATTTTTTTCAGATTTGAATATATGCCTTTCTATCATGCTCCAGACATTTGTAAGGGGTTCATGTCAAGCCAACATGAGGTCATCAGTCAAATGATAATAAAACTTTTGTGATATGTATGGTTTGTACATTTAGAGATACTTAGCTAAAATGGAGATTTCATCATAACTATTATACTACATTACTTTGTATGACTACTAATGTCAAATGATTTCTGTAAAATTATATAACTATTGTCTGTTAACATTTTACAGTGATTTAATTACTAACACATCCATGGTTGTTAAGAAACAACAGTTCTTTTGTTACACTTTATTCCTTGCTGAAGCTAAACACTGTTTTTCACTCATAATTTCCTTGTGATTTTCAACCTGCCCTATGCTTCTCATGGGGAGAGATCTCCTCCAAAAGCCCCACTTTTCTTTTTTGTATGTATTCAACCTAAAGGCACAGCCAGCTCCTCCCTTCCTCTTCTGTCTTCTCCTGTTGGCCACATATTCTGGGATACTTACAGTCCTATTCATGCAACCCATGCCACCCACCCATAGCTTGTCTCAGGGATCCCTCAGCCTTTCCCTCTGTTCCCCATGATCCAGCTCCTAAACAGCAATAGAGAATAGCAACAAATGGGATTTTAAAGGCATACCCCACCAAACTTATCACAAAGCTGCACCTGCCTTGGCCTCAGCCCCCTCCTTTGGATCTAACTACACTCAGCACACTTCCTAGGGCATCTACATTTCTAAGTCCATTCAAGATCATGTATGGGAACTCATGTCCTTCATTTTTCCAGTGTGCAAATGGCCCTTTTGCACTCTTCCACACTTGACTATATGCGTGGTCTCGTAAATCCTTATATATTTGTGTATTTTGCATTAAATCTGTTTTTCTAGTAAGCAAAATAATATCATGTATGGGAGATCTTTTATGTTTCACAACTTTCCCACTCCTGATAACTTTCTGACTAAATTCTCATTCTATCTTTCCTTTGCTAGTTGTTGTGACAACATGCAGATGCCTGCCTCCCATAACCAATAGGTACTACTCAATCACGGCCATCTATATTTCCTGGAGATTTAATACATCTTCAATCCTCTAAGCCTATAGGATTAGAGTCTATGTGGTCAGGCTCCCATGGGGTCATCCCCTCAACAACAAAAGTAGTAAAAGTCACCAGCCTGCCCTTCTGGTTCCATATCACCAGAGCCAAGCAGTGCCAGACAAATCAGCTCTCCCCAACAACTCCATTCCTCCTGATCCAGAGCCCTTGTCAACTGAGTGGTTTTAACAACCCTTGTCGTGTACACATCTCTGCCTAACTAAGGGTTCAAAAACCCCAGTATAACTAATGTGTTGCTTTTCCATCTGGTTTCTGGTCCCCTACAATCTTCTAGTCCTTTTGTTCACTGTCAGACTCATGGCCATTTGCTCAGATGACTTTCAGATGCCACATAAGATTTCTTCAATCTCAGAAACTTCTGGTCCTGGCTGAAACACACCTGGCACTAGTTTCTATGTGGGTATGAACCATCATCCTGTCAACCTCCTCCTCCCCCAAATTATGTCCCCATTCAGATTAATTTACCCTCCCTAATAACTAAAATACTGGAATGATAGGCTGCAACCCAAGTACAAACTGTTAAATTATAATGGCCCTGATTCTACATGGCTGAGTCCCCAAAACAACAGTTTGTCATCTGAATGACCACTTCCTTCTCCTTCATCCCCAGTCCAGCCCTGGATACATCTTCCTTTTCCTTTCTCTCCCACACAAAGCAGCCTCCAATCACCTCCATGTGTGTCACTGAACCTGCCCCTTCAACTCTGCCTCCAGCGAAAGTCCATAAAGCCTCAGGCTCCCCGTCTCAGGTCAGAGGATCTTCTCTTCTCCCTGTCCTCAATCCTCTCCATGTCTTCAGAGTTAATAAAGGCTTCCCCTCCTCCTTGTTTCTGTGTGTCTGCCATGTACTACCACCAGCATGAAAAAAAGTCTAACAGTTATTTTTTGGCATGATATTAAATTTGATGTTTTTACACAGAAGATTTTCAGGTGAAGCCTTTTGATTGTCATGAAATAATCACATCAAGTAAACAAACACTATATTATGAGGATTTGAGAAAAATCTCTCTAGTTCTGTCAACTTCAATATAGTGTTTTGAGAGTATTACAAATGGGGAGTATAAAATATGAATTAAAATTTATGAAATTATCAGGTACAAATTGTCAAGTTGCCACTTGAAACTTTTTTCATGTTTATCTATTCATTAATGGCCAAAAATTGTACACCAGTGTGTAGCAGAATTCTCTGCTCTAGCTAGTGTACTTCAGTTCGTTATTTCCCCGAGTAACAGTTCATGTTTCAGTTCTGATTGCCTTGCCTCTTAAGAACAGCTGGTCACTATGATGCACACTGTATAAACCAATCCCCACTTGACAAGTCATTGTGTATCTGAGTTTACTGCTTGCTTATCCAATGTAAGCCCTAGACCACCAGTGATCTGGGCCTGATATTCTGGGAATGATCCCAAGGAGTTCCCATTGGTATAAGTCTGCCTCCTAGGGTCCAGGGCCTACTAGGAGGATATTATATTATGGTCTCTTCCCATTGTTGCAGATGTATAAGATCAATTAGCATCATCACTTTTATAACACAGTTGATTATGAGCTCAAAAGTTGGCATAAATACCAAAAATGTCAGGATTTATAACTGATATAAGTGAGCATGAAGCTCTGCACAAGTGTAATGTTATTCTTCACATAACTAAAACATTGTACTGAAATAAGAATAGAGTCATTTTTATTTAAGACTTTTTCTAACAGTCTATTATTGAATGATTGCTTTCAAGAATTTGCTAAAAGGCCAAGGAGATAGCGAAGTAGCATAAGCACCTGCCTGGCAACAGCAAGGTTCTGAGTTTAATCTCCAGTACCCCTCCCCACAAAAAGGAATTTGTTCAGTGAGGAGATGAAGGAATGAGAGCCAGAAGGTGCATGGAAAGTGCCTTTTTCTCAGAGCTAAAACAAGTCAGTTACTTTGAGGCAAAGACATAACATAGTTCAATACAGGAAAATAAACAACAGAAACCAACCCAGCTGTACAAATATCCAGAATTGAGCAGGTGGAAGAGAGAGAACTTTTCCATTTCTGAAACCCTACACCCCACTCTGGACCTACTGCTTGTGTCATCTGTGTAAAGACCTTGGCTGAGGGGGGAACAAGATGGTCCTTCAGAAATAGCCTGGATTATTAAACAAATCCAGTTTGTCACAGTTCAGGATGACAGTCCTTACAAAGGATGAAAGTTTATTGAAAGTCAAAGTCCAATTCTAACTACAAGAGGCCCCAGAGGTACTGCCCTTAGTAGAGACCCTTCAGTGTGAGAGACCCATAGCACAGCCCTACACTAGAACTTCTGTGGCTTTTTGAAAAAAAAATTATTAGTACATATTTGATATTCATGATAGTCACATTCATTAAAGGGTATTTGTACTTGTACATAATATTTCTTGATTCTTCTTTTTCTTCCACATTTCTCATTACCCTCCCTTTTATCATTCTCCTTATTTATGAAATATTTTGTTTCTATTTTTCCTTCTGTTTTCTTTTTTCCCTTTTCCCTCTTTCTTTTTCTTTCCTCACTTGTTCCCCTTTCCACTTCAACACTTTCTTCCTATTTCCTAATAACTACCATTTCTTTTGTCCTTATTTACACTTTGGTTTCACACACAAAACAATGTGGTATTTAAACATACATGTACAGTTTATATCACTTAAAAATATGGTCTTGAGATGCATCCATTTACCAAAAGAAGTTACACACTAATATTTATTATGATGGAATAATATTGAATTGTACTCAAAAAGCCCATTTTGTTTCATTTTTAAGGCTTATTTTCTTTATTCATTCATCTGCTGATGGGTGTCTAGCCTGTTTCCAAGCTTTAGCTGTTATAAATTGTGCTGCTATAGTAAGGGGGTGCATATATTGCCTTGGTAAGATGTTTTTAACTCTTTCATGAAGAAACTAAGAAAAAGAATAACTGGGTCAGTTTTTGAGGAATCCCTTCCTGATTTTCATATTTGTTATTCCAATTTATGACTGAACCAATAATGGAGTAAGGTTTCTTCCCCACACATTCACACACAAACAACATTGTGAGCATTTGCTACTGGTGGAGCTTTTTTTTGATGATAGCCATTCTATCTGGGGTGAAATGGAATCTCAGTGTTATAATTTCCATTTCCTTATCTTTTGATGAGGACAGTTTTTTTGTGTATATTTGTTTCTGGTTTTGCTTCTTCATTTGAGAAGTGCATATTCATTTAAGTGCCCAATTGTGGACTGGGTCTTTAAATTGTCAAGGATCTTATTTTTGTTGTTGCTGTTGTTCTCTACATATTCTAGATAACACTCCTTTGAGGAATTGCTGGTGAAATTTTTCTCTCATTCATGGGTTGTCTCTTCACTCAGTTTGTGGCTTCTTTTGCTGTACAAATGCTTTTTCATAGTATAAGATCTCAGTTGTTCGTTGGTTGTAATATTTCCTCTATGATTATTTTTGTTTATAATGTTTTTTTATCTACAGTTCTATCATCAGGAGTTTATGCTTTATTTTATCTTCCAGTGGATTAAAGGTTCTATTCTTTTTTTTTTTTTTTTTTTTTTTTNAACCAGGGGTTGAACTCAGATCCTTGTGCTTGCCAGAGAAGTGCTCATTCTACTGAGCCATCTCCCTGGCCCTGTTCTAACATTTAGATCTCTGATACATTTCAATTATAGTGCTGTACATGGTGACAGTTATGGGACTAGTGTTAATCTTTGCCATTGGAAAGTCAGTTTTACAAGCACCATTTATTAAAGAGGCTTTCTTTCTTACAATGAAGGGTATTGGGCCTTGCATCAAAGATGAGGTAACTGAATGTGTTTTGCCTTACTTCTGCATCTTCTACTGTTTAATTTATCCTTGGGTCTGTATTTATTTTCATTGCTCCAGTATCATGCTATTTTTTATAATGAGATCTTTCTAATACTATTATAGATATATAAATTATGTAGAGATGTTATAGGCAGCGAGGCGGAGCTTGACATCAAGACAATCATTACAAAATACGTGAACACATTAAAAGTGTGGCTGGAGGTGCATCTGAAGATTATAGCAACCGTGGCTTAAGATGACTGGTATCATACTTTTGAGGTCCCCCGTGTAAACAAACCATTTTCTTATTAGGGAGGTGGTATCTTCTTTCACTCACTAAGTCTAACAGTACTAAGAGTAAGACTAAAGACAAAGATAATGCTATAGATTATTTACCATGTTTAACAATGTCTTGCATATGCCTTTGCTACTATAGAATCAATATTAGCTAACAGGATGTACATATAATCTCATTGGTTAACTGTGATTTAACCCATGTTGCACCAATCTCGACTTCATTCTATAAAACTTTCTCATAAAAGTGGGCTTCTTGGAAACCCAATTTTATAAGCCATTCTGTCTCTCAGTCTTAATCTATATTGTTTCCTAGAATTAATTCTTCTTAACCTCTGTAATTACTTGGAGTTCAGTGTTTACTTTAAGGGAACACAAACTTGGGGTATCTGACATCTAACACAGTGGTAGTTATACTTCCTCCCTATGCAGTAAGATTGCAAATGGCTCCTGCCTTTGTTGTCCAGAATTGCTTTTGCTATTCTAAGTCTTTCTTGCTTCAGATGAATGTTAGGATAGGTTTATCTATCTCTTTGAGATATCTCTTGTTTTGTTGATTAGGATTGCATTAAATCTACAGAACAATTTTGGAGCTAAGGTTATTTTTCACTGTATTTTTTCTGCCTATACAAAAACAAGAGATTTCTTTCCATTTTCTGATATCCTCTTTGATCTCACTTTTCAGAGTACTGTAGTTTTCAGTGTTTATCTTTTGCTTTCGCTGTTTGATTGCTGCATAAGTATTTCATTTTTTCTTGATGCTGATATAGGGTAAACAAATGTAACTCCCATCATACTACATGTTAAATATGCCAAGCTTGTGTTTCTTGAAATTGAAGAATGAATTTTAAGGAAGAATAGAGGTGAAAGGTAGGAAAATTTATCCAGAGAGATAGCTTCTAAGAGACAAAAGATCAATCTAAAATGGGTTTTACAGAGCTCACATTTTTGAGTTTTATAGAGCATAATCATGAAGTAGATACAATGTGCATAGAATTATAATAAATCCATCAGATTAGAAGTATAACCACGTAGCTAATATCGATCAAATACTAGCATATTAAATGCATTGAAACCATCATTAACTTCAGTTAATAATCTGTAGCTTAAGTCATTTTTTAAAATCTTTTATTTGAGACAGGGTTTCAAAATGCAATTCAGGTTGATTGTGAACTTACTTTGTAGCCAAGGCTGGCCTCAAACTTGCAGCAATTCTCATGCTTTCGCCTCCTGATTGCTTGAATTACAGGCTTGTGCCACTGCTCCATGCCTATATTTTTAGTCTTATCTTTTTATCTTAGTGTTAGTTTTAATCATTTTAGTAGGCAGGAGGAGGAAGGCCCATCCTAATGCGGTAATTATTTACTTATATGGGAAATTTCTAAAGTGTGTTAGGAGTAAATTTAGGCTTTTGTTTTTGCCTTAAAATACGTCAATCTGGCCATTGTGATTGTAATCTTCTCAAGATGCTTCTTTAGCCAGTTTTAAAGTGTTTTTATCCTTTGCACTGATTTTCTCTATGGCCTAGGCTTGTCTGAGTGCCTGTATTTCTACCTAATGATGTTTTCTGTATTATTCCCCTCTCTGAATAGGTATCCCTAACTGCTATTAGTGAATAGGAGATAGGCTGATGACCGCCCTGGTTACTTCCAGCTGAAGAGTTGGATTCAGATACTCTCCAGAGGGCCTCTCTTAAGACTTTGAATGGACATTAAGAATTTTTGTCATGGGTAGGCATATACTTTTCTATCTGGAGGAGGAACAGAGGAGAAAAAAAAGAGCTAAAGCCAAGAAGCAGCTAAGTACATGTGTCAAATAATAAGGTCAGTAAGAATACTATTACTATAATCAGTAATTGTTTCCACCAGGAAGAAACAGTAATCACCTTCCATGAGAAGGGTAAGAAAAAGGTGCAGGGAGCTTCATGATCTGACATGGAATTAACCTGTTGTGTAACAGCCCAAACAACTACTGAAATTTTACCAGAGGGATCATAAATGTGCACACAACATTTAGCCTTTACAACTGCAAAAGTACCCCCTTGTGCCACTTTTAGAGTGTCTACTGTCATCCAGTTTTGAAGAACAGATTGTCTCATTAATTTTACTTTTTCATTTATGAGAGAGATACTGGTCAGCATATGGCTTAAGGCCCATTGAATATAATTATCCAAGCCCTCAGTGTGTTGCATGACATTCATTAGTATGAAGGAAGGGACAAAGATCAGGCCATAAGTAGGTTAAGTTTGTAGGATGACTGAAAATTTTGACACTGTTCCCTTGTAACCACACAAATCTCAGTCTATCTATCTATCTATCTATCTATCTATCTATCTATCGATCTAGGAAGTAGTCAAGACCACAAATTTGTTCCACAAGACCAATGAATGCCTTTAGGGGCTTCCTATATAATCTTAGGTTGATGAGACCAGTGTTTGACCTATAAAGTTGTGGCATCTATATACTATTTAAGGTGTGTCCATCCTAAGTGTTTACTAGAATTAAGCTAATGAGAATAGGAGTGATTCTTCTGTTTCTAACTTCTCCTTAAGATACTTAAGTGTCTTATAGTGGGATTTAACCACATATAATCATCACATATCTGAAAGTAGCCACTGCAATATCAGTGGTTGTTGACTTTCATGATAAAACCCTTAATCTTACTTAATAAAGGTTTTACTAGAGACTATAGGGAGGCTGCAGTGTCATTCTTAGAAAAGAATTTGATTATGTCTATGGTCATTAAGAGCTGAATTTATAGTTATCTTGTGATGGTGGGCTAAACCATGAAACACTGAACTTTTTTGTGTCTCATCAGTATAGTCTTGTAGGTTTTTCTATCCATTTTCTTGAATGTGAGATATCCATCAAGGAAGTTTTGGTATACTTGACCAGGAAAGTAGGTCACATGTCTAGGAGGATGAAATTGTTTGTTGTAATGACTCCACATTGTTATGACCACCCTAAAAAGAATTGCATTCTCTTTTAAGTGGCACAAAAGTAATTAGCAAAAAAGGTTAAGCAGAACGTCTTAAATTACTTCTCTGAAGATTTTGTTTTCATTTTGAACATGAACTCTTAGTCTTCTATGGTTTCACAGTAGTAAGATGGTGGCTCACTTTAAGGGACAGTCTCAGGTTCCAGTCAAGTGTGGTTCATGTAGGAGATCAGGCCTCTACCTTGACAGCTGATGGAGTTTGTAGAATCCTGATGTATGGTCATTCCCATACTAGATCTACAGAAAAAGATAATGAGGGAAGAGATTTTGCCAGAACTAACTCTTCAGGGTGGAAAGGGATTTTCCCCATTTTTGTAAGATGGGCTTCTGTTAGCTCTTGAAGTCTATTGGAATTAGACAGTGAGGTGACATCTTTTAGTGAGGCATCTGTTTCTATATTGAAGAGAAAATCATTAGGGTGCAAAAGGAGTCTATAAAGCATTTCAAAAAGACTGAGGCCTAGAATTTGAGATAAATTTTTAATTTTTAATTTTGATAAGAGATACATGTAGCAAATGAGGTCACTGTAGATGGACTTTATGGACCATTTTTGAATAATCTTTTCAGGGCCTCATTCATTTTCTCTACCTTTCTTGATTATTGCAACCTCCATGCACAAAATAGTGATAGAAAATGCTAGGTGCCTGAGAGCAATTTGGTGTTAATCCTGCTTTAAAAGAAGGCTTATTATCAGTCTGAAAACTCTTAGGATGTCTAAACTGAAGGATGATTTCTGAGACCAAAATCCTTACCACCTCTTTTTATTCTATAAGGAAAGACCTCAGCCCAGTTAGTGAAAGTATTTACCCAGGCCAATAAATAGTAGAGTCCCTTACTCTTTAGAATACAAATAAAGAAGCTGTCAATCTTCTCCAGGGTATTTATCATGTCACTGTATCCCTCGAAGGGCTATTATCCACTTAAGAGGAGTGTTCTTTCAGCAAAAGTCACATGCCCTAACCCTTTTATTCTTTGACATAATCCCTATTGGCATGAATAACTTTGATGCCAGTTGGCAGGGTTTTGTCTCTCCTTAAATGAAAGATCTGATGTATAGATTTACTAATTTTACATTGACTAACACCAGGAAGCAACAATTTATAATCATCTAGTTGTGACCCTCCTGATGGAAGGAACTAACATCTATGGGAAAAGATCCATTCGATTTCTGACTGAAAATATTTGGGTTGCATATGACCTAGAAGCCCTTTCCAGGTGAGGGGATCTGAAGAGAGTGGTCTTAAGAGACTTTCTTTACTATTGCATCTACTAGTTGGGTACCTTGATATACTTCATCAGTTTCTTTTAGGTGCCTCTACAGTGACCTACGGAGGGCATAAGTATGGATGATAAACATTTGTCTATCTCCTTATGATAATTTATGGGAGATCTACTTGCTATTAGATAACTTCATTTTTTACACATGGCTGTGTGAGCATGCAGCATTAGGAAGGCATATTTCGAATGAGTATAAATACTGACTTTCTGTCCTTTCCCGCATTGTAAAGCCCTTGTCAGAGTGCTGAGTTATGGTGGCTGAACACTACTACCAGGGGCAAGTGAGAAACTTTTATTTATCTGATGTATAGCCACTACTGCATATGTTGCCTTTCTGTTCCCCTTTTTCATGAATGATCTACCATCACAGAAAAGAGTTAGGTCAAGGTCAGTATCAGGTGTGTGTAATAAGTTTTTGATGGTTGTGTATGTGTAGAAATTACCTGTTCATAGTTAGGCTTTTTAGCTTTCAATTTCTACTTTTCTGATAGAAAGGTGACAGGGTTTAAGGAGTACCAAGTATTTTCTTGAAAAGATAGTCTTATAGAAATATAGTCTGATGGGTAAGGAGTCAGTTATCTGATAGCCATGAGCTTCCCTTTGAAGAAAGAAATCCTGTCACACTGTGAGGAATATATACAGTAAGATCATCATCTAAAGTCAGTTCTGGAACTAGGAGAGCTTCAGCAGTCACAGCTCTGAGGCATATAGGCCATTCCATTTCTACAATGTCTAATTTATAACTCAGGTACCCAATGGGCTTTTGACCAGGTCCTCAATTGTGTTCAAGTACTCCCAATGGCATTCCACACCTTTTATCAACATATATATCAAAATGTTGTCCTGTTAGTAGGTTCAGTGCTGGGGCATTTAGAAGTACTTGCTTAAGGTTATGCAATGCAATCATTGAATGAGGTTCCTTGGTTAAAATATGGGTATCTGCCTTCTGGGCTTCTTTTATAAGCTGAAAGAGGGGTCATGTGATCTCACCATATTATGCTATTCAAAGTCTGCAAAACTCTATACATCCTTGGCATCTTTTTAGATGTTTAAGGGTTTAGAGCTTCAGAAAGAATAGTATTGGATTAATTCTCACTTCCCACAAACTTTAGGTTCCCTTAGATATAAGTGTCAAGTATTTTATGGGAAGTCTGCAAGGTTATTCCTTGAGACCTTATAGCCTCTGTTTGCTAAAACTTCAGCAGGGCTTACTTCCCTTTGTTAAAAAGCTTTTCTGAAGGAGCACATAACACTAAATTGACTAAATATTGCAGGACTATGACTTAGAGAAATTCAAACAAGGCTGAGTCATGGGAGAACATCTGTCCCAAAATATGACATCTCAGAACCCTTGAGGAAGCATAGTCTAAGTTAGATGACAGGCCTTATTATGAGGCATTAAAGGCAAAAAGAAACTAGGAGTCTGATTGTAAAAAATACAAATACAAAAAAGAGTATCTTTTCCATACAACTGGAAACTAATTGGCATCTTCTATGATCTGGGAAATAAGTGTATATGGGTTAGATAGTGCTGTGTGCATGGCAAAATTCCCTTGTTTTCCAATCTAAGACACTATAGCAACCTTCATTTTCAATTGGAGTTTTTGAATTTCCAAGACTGGAATATGGTGGGATCTGTTACAGGGTAAAACAGACACTGTGTTCTTATGTTGTCAATTATAGGCAATCAACAATTTTTAACTTTATGACTTAGAGGGTATTGTCCCCAGTGAGAAAATTAGTGGGGTCTTTGTGATGCAATGGCACTGGAACAGCTCTTATTGTCTTTATATTTTACCTTTAGTTAACCATACTTTAGGATTTATTTCTGTCTCCACAAGGAGAAGGCAACATGCCTGGCCTGGGTGCATGCATACTGCAGTATTTAACCAAGATAAGAAATCTCTAACCAGGAAGAGAACAAGATTTTCAGGCATAATAAAAAAAAGAAATGGGTTAAAAAAAATCCCAGTTACAGCTTAAAAGTTATGAGAAACAGTTGGCTACCTTCTCCTCAGTGACTCTTTTCTTTTTTCTTTGGCGGAACTGGGGATTGAACTCAGATCCTTGTGTTTGCCAGTCAAGTGCTTATCCTACTG
>NDGM011252979.1:0-12356 GCA_002564305.1 Octomys mimax | reverse complement strand
AGTTAATTACGGATATGGAAATGTATCATGCTGTGAAGTTTTGAAGTTTTTGTCACCTGGGGAGCCTGTTTAGTTTATTTGTTAGTGAGGCCCAGGGCCCCTGACAGTGCGGAGGAGGGCAGCGGCCAGGAAGTCATCAGAAGACATGGGGTTTTTATGCTGCCATGTCCCCTGTCCTCACCCGGCCACATGCCATCACCTGTGCACATTTTCTCCCATGAACAGGCCAAGTAAATGAGTTTGATCCTTGTGTTACTGTTGTGGCCAAAGCAAGAGGCTGTGCATTGTGTTGAAGTGTTACACTCAGGTTCCTCTGACAAGTCCTGCATGATCGGCCCTCTCTGATAAGGGGTGATGGAGAGTTCATGCTGCGAGTACAAACTGTGGGCTAGGAACGGGTCTGCTATTGCATGGATTTTGTGACTGTAACAGAAGCAACCCTACTAAATTTCCTGTGAGAGCCGTGGGACTGAGAGAAGACCTGTCCCAGGCTGTATTGGATGTGAGGCCTCAGCATGCTAACAGGCCATCCAGCCCATGAGGTAACAAGGTGAGAGGGAAGAAGGGCTGGGAACTCCCTTGCTGAGACCAACAGTGTGGAGCACAGGGGCTGAGGGAGAATTTCTAAGTCAGGGTAGAAAGAACACAGAAATGCCTCTTTCACCTCCAAGATAAATGGGGACTCTTGTGGTAGAATCCTCTGTAGTGTTAACCTTTAGACTTAGTATAATTTACACGGACATGTATTGGAGACAAAGACATCTTCCCTCTATGCCTTAGCTGCTTTCCCAGTCTGCAACATCTCGCAGCACTGCAGTAGAGCCCTTGCAGCAGAACAATTACATTGATGTAGTCAGAGCAGGGAAGCATTTGGAAGGACAGGATCTTCACCGTGCTCCACCCAGCCTCCTGCTCTCCTTCCTCCTGGGCCTTCCCAGGTAGAATCAACCTGGTGATCATCAATCCAGTCCCTATTTCTCACATTGCTTCATCCGAAGAGTGTTGTGCAGGTGAAATAACCTGTGCTCACATTTGCGATTGGCCTCCTCTTCCTTGAGAGTTGTTGTGGAATCATTCCACGTGTTCTGTGAAGCACAATTGGCCATCTTGCCTGATGAACACTATTCCGTGTTATGGATCAGCATGTTTTGTGGAGCCATTTGTCCGTGGAAGAATGTCCACATGGACTTCATGTTGCAGCTCTTTTGCATAAACTTGTACAGACATGAATACATGACATAAAATTCAGAGTTCTTCTCACAGTGTTTATATCTACTTTGTTGCATAGTTTGTATTACTTGTTAATTTTTCTTATTCACATTGCAAATTCTAGGTCTTTAGATTTCCCCTGTGCCCTGGACAATAAGGACGTTTGTTAGGAAATAGGTTCTGTAGTCAGAATCTGTATTTTGAGTTTTTGCCATGTTTGGATGTGGCCTGAAGTTCCTGGTCTGAAGTCCTGGACTCCACAATTAACATCTCTTCTCAGTCTGAGATGCGCTCTCATGCTCGTATGACATGCTTGGTTGGTTTGGTGCTACTTGAATTACCAACTGTCCAGAGAACTGCAACCTAAATGAGCTAATGCTGCTATCTCCAGTAAGTTCTCCTAAGAGTAAGAGTAGGGAAGCTATATGAAGCCTTCAGAAGGAAGCAAGCTTCCAGGCCCAGAAATTCTGGAGGCAGGACCCGCTGGACCCCGAAGGATTGCACAATTCCCAGAATTGATCCTTGGTGTGGGATGTTCCTCCTGCGTTGGTCTCTCCAAGAAAGAGTGTCTGTGTGTCAGATCTCACCTTCGGGACGGTAGAGAGGGACGGAGCTTCCTGCTCCCGGTATTTTGTCATCGGCAGCTAGTGACTGTGAGAAGCTGACAGCATCCGAGGTGGCAGAGTTCCAGCAACATTCACAGCCTCAGACGAAGCACAGTGCAAAGCTCCAACTGTGTGCTGCAGAGCTCCAGGATGCCATGGGCTTTTAGTCCCCGAAACTGAAAGCTGCAGAGCAAGGGGAACCAGCATGCAGTGCTAGTCCAAGGTAAGTATCTACAGCTGCACTGTGGAGTCGCTGGTACCTGTCCGACCTGGAAGGCTCATGAAAGCAGAGACTAGTACCGAAATTTGATGGCAAAGTGGGGCTCTTCCTGTAAAGGGGTACAGCTGTTCCTGCTTTCCTCTTCTGTCCTAGCCATGATGCGCTCCTATTGGTTGGTGCCACACAGCTTCATGGTCCTTGTTCTCCTCTCAGTGGGTGGCTTCAGTGTCAATTGTCTATCAACACAGCAGAGCTGTGCTGTGCCAGGCTGCTTCTCATCTTTTTTCTATCCTTTGACCTATCATTGTGAATGTTTAAGGACCTCTTTACGTGGATGTCCTGGGACTTCAATTTATTTTCTAGAGGATTCAGTTTTGTGGATTGGTGGTGGGGACTTAAAAAACGATTGCTCTGTTGCACTAATTCTTATGTTGCCAGTAATGACAGATCCTGCTCTTAGTGATATTTGTGTCTTCCTCAGAAACGCCTGATCCATGAGATAGTCTCTTTCCTGTGGATGTCGTGGAAAGAATTACAATATGCCACCACATGTGCCAACACCATGGTCTCAGGACACCTACTCTTTTCCCCATGTGCCATCCCGGGGCCATTGGGCAGTGCTCCATAATACGGGGGTGAAGGAAACCTTAAGCATTACACGATATGACTCTGTTTTTCTCTAAGGATGAATGGTCATCAGAATTTTAAACACCACATTCATATTTAAGCTTTTGAGTGTCCAATAGCCAAATGACACTGTTTCTCTATGCCAAGATTCTGATAGAAGTAATTCATGTATTTCTGAGGCAGGGATTTTATATGTTGAAATTGGGATATCTATTAGTTTTAGGAAAAACACACACACACACATTCACTCACACACACATTCACACACACACACACACACTCACACACATATTCACACACACACACACACACACGCGCACGCGCACACACAGTGTAACAGATGTGGGTCAATGGAACTTATGAGCCCACCAAAATCTGAAATGAGTCATAAATCCTACTGTTAGCTCATGTGACTTAGTGTGTTTCACATTTTCCTTCCATCCAAGTCATGCTCATGCATCCTATTTTCTAAACCAATCTCAACCTCTCAGAAAGCTTCCGTGGTAATGAGAGCCTGACCCGGAAACACAGAAAGCATGGACTTGCAGTAAGTGCTGGCACTGAATGCCCCTGTGCTTCAGGAAAAATTATTCGTGCTTTTTAAAAATCAAAACATATAGAAATGCGGCCTCTCTGATTGCCCCTAATCTTTGGGCCTGTCACTGCACAGGAATATGTTGGATGGTACCGCTGAGTTAAAAACTTGGCAGTGATACCTTGATTGTCTATTGGCCCCAAAGTGAAGTTTCCACTACTTGGATTGTAAAATTGAAAATACCTCGAAACAAAAGATTTTCCACTTGTTTCTAACTCTGGTGTATAGTGGAATAGAAAATTATACTTGGAAAAACTGTAAAAGCAGAGAGTGAGTGTGATGTTTGATACATTGCGTCAACTCAAGCAGTCTAGAAGCCTAGCTAAGTAACTTAGCAGCTGTACATCCCAGGCTGAGCAGGTCACGGCCTGACTGTGTAGGATGTGGTCCACAGTGTCAACATGAGAAGTTTAAAAGTTCAATGAAGTCATTCAAAAGGCCGCCCGGGCCCTGAGTGCTACAAAGCTCCTTCCTCCTGCTTACAATATAAGGGGGAAATTGAATTTTCTCTTCGCCGCATACTCTTGTTGCTTTTGCTGTATTCTGCTAATCTGGAATGTGGCCCCTGTGCTGTGACACCTGCCTGGGAGTCAGTGAATTTGGACCAAAACTTCCACAAACTGTGAGCTAAGTGAAACTTTCTTTGTTTCATTCAGGGGAAGTTCGACATTGTCCTGCAGCAATAAAAGAAAATTAACTAAGTGCATTAAATGGCAAGATTCCCTGAGGTCACGAAAAGGTGCTTGATTTTTCCAAGTGCCAAACACCACCATATAACATACAGTGTGTGTGTCAGTGCATTCTGACATTCAACATTGTGCTTTTCTATGTACACTATTTGCATGCAATATTTTATCCATGCTTTGCATGAAAGTTAATGATAATAGCAGTGAAGCTATTTGGAAACTTATTAGAACCACAATAGAGTTAAAGCAAGGACATCATGTAAGCGGCCGGGGGATAGCTCAGCGGCCTTAGTGATTTTCCGGCAAGTGCAAGGCCTAGGTTTTGATGTCTGGCCCCCCAAAAAAATCTATGTGAAATTTACTGAAGTCCTCAAAAAGTGGAAGTACACATTTAATTTTTTGAAACACAGAACCGATTATCCCGTTTCCATCATGTTTGTGAGGAAAAATACATTCAGTTCTCAATATGACAGTGCTTGAGCACAAATTTGGAAAAAAATCACATTCCACACGAGGTATCACTGTAGTTGATGGCCTAGGCAGCCTTCTGAATGCAAGTGCCCACAGCGAAGCAGGTTTCTCCTTAGCTTCATGGAGCTTTCTTTCCCTGCCTCCCTTCCCGGGCCCCAGTGACCTTCTCTGCTTGGTCAAGTGCATGTAAGCTAGAGGCTTCTCCCATCACTCCATGTTCAGGGAAGGGGTAGGGAACACAGACCCCGGTTAACTGGTTTTCAGACATGGCTCTTGGCATGGGCTGTGCTTTACCTTACAGTAGTGCTTACATTACTCTCAGGGAAAATGACACTCTATTGTCCAGGTCCCTGCTATCATCTACTCATCTGATCCCACGTCCCAACATAGTCTCAGAGATTCTCTAGGAAGACAAGCTCCCACAGGAGGGATTATGCCGACATATGCTCTGGATGATGACATAGTAAGTTGGAGTTCTCTAGTTTAGGCCGCAACTAGCAACCCATGCCACTGTGGAGCTAATGCAGACCAGGAGAAGAAAGAAGGAAAGATGTGGCCCTATGACTATAAAACTAATCAATAAAGCAAGCTGCAGAAATGAGCAGTGATAAGCAATGGGGACTGGCTTTCAAGGAAGGTGAAAATAGTGTAAAATTACTTGAAAGTGCGTGATGAACGAGGAACAACCATCACAAATCTTTCTGTTGTATGCTGTAAGTTGTGAGGTGCACATTGTATGAACTATGTCCAAGGTTGCATCCAAAAATGAACTAGACAAGGTCCGATATAGGTGTTTGGCTGTCGTGTGTCAACAGTTGCTCAGGATCCTTCTCTTACTTCCTGCTGCTAAGGAGACGGGTGTCAAAGTGATCAGAAAGAATCCAGTGTCAGCAGGCCTCTGCCTCTTTCCCACAATGCTGCTAGAATCTGTACCTGAGAGGCCAGGAGATCTGGAGACCAGTGGGCTTGTACCTGGATTTTCATTTTATTTCTTCTCACTTCCCAGTGGAGGAAAAGACGTAATAACAGACAGGTATCTTCTCTGCAAGACCTTCTGCAGTTTTGCAAGAGCCAAGTAACTTAACGTTCATGTCACTTGTTCTCCTTTCCCAGTGGAGGAAGGGTCTTCATTGTAGAGCATGCAAATTCCTTTTCTGAAAGTTCTTCTACCATTTTGAGAAGCCATAGTTATTGCCCAATAAAAGAATGTTGATGTAGGATCCTCACTAACAGTGCTGGTAAACAGGCTCAGGGCTGATATTTCTCTGAGGCGAAACCCTCAATCTGTGGCACTGATGGTCCTGTCCTAGGAAAACAAATGAATACAGGTTTTCTGGTTGATAGTTTAAGGTAACGACAATGGCTTTAGCTCAGGAACCGAAGGGCTTTCTTTATTCCCAGGAGATTGTGCGGCAAACAGCAGCTGTGACTGAATCACACCTGAGTGTGCTGCGTGTGTACACTACTGGTCTAAGAGAACACGCTTCCACGTCTCTCGGGGACCACAGTCTCTGAAGACAAGACAGGGCTGCAGCTGTGGGCTGCTGAATCTCACTTTCAGGACTCCCTGGCAAGAGAGCTGCCCTCTTTTGGTATCAAAGAGTTCATTCCTTGGCAAGATTTAGTGTCTCTGTTTCACAGCCTTGGGCCTCAGGTGTGCACTCCACTTCCTGAACCCCTGAATGAGTTTTAAATCCAGTCAATTCCCACATTGAGATCTCTATGTGAGCTCTCAGACAAATTGGGTCATCCCATATTCCCCAAAACATATTACTTCTCTCTTTTCCTTACTTATTCCTTCATTTGAACTCATTTTAGGAGACTGGCAGTTCAGCCAAGCCCCTCGCACCCATCAGCAAACCTGGAGGATCAATGGGATCTGGGGACTCCCGGCCCATGCTTCTCTCATGTCATGTGCTGGTGACTACTGTGATTACTACAGTGCATGGCCTGCTGTGCACTCAAGATGTTAACAGTGGCTGAGAGCTGTCACAGCTCCCACTTGCCCTGTCTTTTAGGGCCAGTGGGCTATGGGTGAGGAAGCCAAGGGAGTGGATAGAGAAGCCTTGTTGAGTAGGAATTGCTTCTCATGTGCTCCAGGCAAGAACCCCAGTAACTGGCATATAGAATAGGAGGCAGCCGTACTTGTTGGTCGGCAGGGTCTAAAATGAGCGACAAGGCTCTAGCCCAGGAGTGGAATCAGTCCTGGAGTGATTCGGGAGCTCTTCCTCTCTCTTGGTCTTCAACCAGAATTCCATAAAGCATGAGAATTTCTTCTCATTCTAAATTACTACTTTTGTGCTTGGTTTGTTTTCAGCTATGGAAACAATCGTTCTTATATATCTTTTCCTACTCTTCTCCCTGCACTCTTTATTCCAACCATATTGGTATCTTTATCCAACATGTTAGAGTTTTGTCCCAGGGTCTTTGTAAAATCCTTTCCTGCAAGAATCTCCCAAAGGTCGCTTCCTTAGATCCAGCTCTTTTCTTGAATAATCAGTCCTTAGTAAGGGTTTTCCTAACTCCTTAACATTGAGCCTAGCCACTTTGGTTATTTTCTCTTTTCTTTTTACAGTATGGCAAAATATGTTTTTTAAGAGGGCAGAAACTTTTTGCACTTTACTTGTCATGAATTAATTCAGCTGTCAAATCCTTGTGTTTTTTTCCAAAGAAACCTGTTAATCATCACAGCAGGTTCTTCTCTACTGTATGCTATTACTGATTTCTACATATTTTAAGAAAAGGAATGAGAAAAGCATGAGGCTGCTGCTAAACAATGGAGCAATGTTGTCATTTGCAAGTGAAAATGCAGATGGTGGTTCTTTTTACAAGTTGCTTGAGTCTGCAAGCCACAGCTGAGGTAGGAAACTTCCCTGGAGATTTCACTCCCTTCCTCATAAACAAGGCCAACGATATAATAAATGATTCCTAGGGCTATGATTTAAACTTTAACATTGTAATGACTGTTTAGCAAGCATTGGAGCTATCTGATGGTAATTCTCACAACAGATCCATTTCTGTGTAAGAATGCCTACACAACTTGTTTGAATTGTTGCAATAGGCAGTGCTCCAAAGTAAATAACAGAATCAAGTTTCACAGACATAACTGTGTTTCAGAAATGACCAATGAGTGAACACTAATGGCAGATAAATGGTGGTGTTATCTGCTATCTATTCCAGTTTGGAAAATCTGTAAATTATGCATTGTTTTATGTGACCTTCTTTCTGTCATTTTTTCTGTTTTTGTGTCTGTTTCTCTTTTACTCTTCAGAATAAAATGAAATAAAACTTTAAAATATGGTGGAGGTTATGGGGGCAGTTATAAACTCATTCAACGAGGTATAAAGAAAAGCAGTGCATGGAAGTGATACCGGCATCTAATATATCTTAGCTTGCTGTATTTTGCAACCGTTCTAGATCAAGTACATTGGACATGTACTTTGTTTTTCCTTCTATTTATGTTCAAACAGTGCACCGCTCAGCCACATCTTCACATAAAATTGGGGCCAAGCATGAATTTCCTGATATTGTTATCTTGAATGCACATAATCACGCAAACTCCAAGAGATCTGTCATGTTGCGTGACTGATTCCTTAAAAGTCTGCACAGTACCATGTAAATAATATTTACGTATGTTCTGATGCCCATATGAAACACTTCAACTATTAATAATGCTTAATGAAAAATTATAAAAGCAAGACTTTGAAAACAGCTAGAGAAGTATTTTATGCTTTTTTACAGTACTAGACATGGTCCTGCTCATGACCCCAGTGCTGTACCACTGGACCACTCTCCCAGCTATCCCAGTACAGTGCTTTGCTCTGGAAAAACTAAAAGTCACTCAGAATGAGAGGTGTCCTTCTGATGGCAAAGTTTCTAATGGTCTCAGGTTACGCACAGCCTGGGAGCCACTGAGCCTATCATCCTGTTCTGTTCCCATATTCAGGACTAGTAGGAACAGTGGATTGAGACTTCTTAGTAATTTGCTTGCTTACACGTTTCTTCCTAGGACAGTGGGTGGTGGTTGGCTGTGCCCTGCTTCACCTAATTTAGCTTGAATGGCCACACAGGAGCCTCCAGGTCAGGAGCCGCTAGCACCTACAGCCTTGCACGGAACTGCCAACAGAAGATATCTCAGGTTGCCCCTTTAGTCACCGGTGTGCCCTGTGCTCTGCGGAGCCCCAGGTGCCCTCATTGCCAAGGGCCAGAGTCTCCCAAGCAAATGCAGGACGCTCTTACCCGCACGTCTCTCAGGGCTGCGTATGTAGCGTGTCAGTGTCACGTGTCGATGCTGTGTGTCAGTAGCAATTCGCTATTTGTTGGTAGCTAGGACCGATAGACCAATTGCGCATGCGCAGCAGGCATCGCCTGGGGCATTGTGGGTAGAACCGTTGAGGAGCTCAGCGTTCCCCACATTCATTTAACGGTCAGTGGGTCGGCAGGAGTGGTCGAGGGGACTTTGCGTGGAACAGTTCGTGAGCCATGCAGGCCCCTGGGGAGGCCAGGGCGGGTGCCCACGGAGGAGCGGGCGACACTGCTGCGCGTGGTGTCCCCCAATTCGTTCGTGTCAGAAGACGCGTAGGGCCGGGAGGCGACGGTTCGGTGGCCCGGGAAGGTCCTCAAGAACGTGGGGCAAGACCGGGTCTGGCACGGGTTAACCGTGCCTGGGCCTCCCGGCGAAGGAGGGTCCCTAACCAGGATATCAAGGAGTTGTATCCTTTCTGAGGGACAGCTGGAAACGGATCTGAATGGTGGGGGCGGGGGAGGAGGCAAAGGCTGAGTGCCCAATGGGGACAGCAAAGAGTGGGGACCGTGGGCAGTGGTAACGGGGTGGAGGAGGGGCCGGGAAGCCCACGGGACCCTGTGAGGTGTCTGGGGTGGCCTGAGGAGGCGATGGGCTGGGAGCAAGGCAACCTGGGTCACGAAGTCACCTTAACCAGGTTCCCACCAGCCGATTTAGCATGCCTTTCCACCGTTACGTGGATGCAGAGATGGCTTGCATACTCCTGCGCCCCATAGCCCTGACACTTTCACCTCGAGTTCACAGGGAGATCACAGTGAGAGGCAGTGTTCTGAATATGTAAGTTCTGGACAGGGCTGGGGTGTGTGGGAAGGAGCCCCGTGTTGGTCAGTCTCTGCTAGAGAGGGCACCTACGGGTGCAGGTGCCCCACCTCCAAGCTGTGCCCTAAGGAGAGTATGTGGTGTGCAGGGTGGGACAGGGGCTCTGGAAGCTATGGGCAGAACGATTGGACAGAGAAGGAGAGATCTGAGCAATGATAGTGTGATTTTGTTTCTGTTCTCTTTAGCCTTCTGTCTTCGCAAGACTCCCGCATTCTGCAGGATTCTGCCACCTCTGTGGTGCACGAGATTTCCTCAATACTTTCCTTATTGTAGACTTGACAGCGCTAGTCCTGGAGGAGCCTCATCTGCCAAATAGTATTCAGATTTGTTCATGTTCCAGACCTGGTCAGGGACTGCCCTAGGGCCCTGATTCCTGAGGTGTCCTTTCACTGGAATTGGAAGGCACTGTTTTTGCTCCAGACAACATTCTGGTGCATTAGTGTTGCTTCTTACTGATAATAAAATGAAGTTATGATCAACATGCTGAGTTTGTTTTCAATCATTTGATCTTTCAGTTTTCCTTACAATGTTCCTTGGGAGAGGAGCGAATCTGCCAATGGAAAAGGTCAGGTCATTGAAGATAATTTGGGAAATGGCAAAATGTGAAATGCAATTAAATCTTGACTTTCAGCACTAATTACCTTCACCCTTTTGTCACACAATGGCACTGTGAGGGCTGAAGTCACGCATATTGGGAATACAAATTGCATAAATGCTGGTTTTATTTATAAGTCTAGTATTAGAATTTTCCCTGCATTACTCATTTGCATGAAGTTGATCTCTTTGAAAAGGATGCTCAAACCTATTTTTCAGTGGAAGCAAAAATCTACACTATATCATAATTACTGAACATTTGAACAGCTCAAATCTCTCACCTCCTTTGCTGAGAATTCATAGATACTCCTTTATGTCAGTCTTTTTAAGCATAGTGGTTTGGTTAATAAGAATTGTAGGTCACAGAAATACATTCACTTACATAATGATTCCAGTCCTGGATGGTGTTCATCCATGCATATATAATTCAACTTTCATGACCAGGTCCTTTGGCCAGGTAGAGGAAGGAGCTCACAGAAATCAGGTTTCTGCTGTCCAACTTGAAGTGGAAGGAACGGCCATTACTTTCGGTGCTGTCTACATGACCGACACAAGTTGGTCATGATCAAGACAGTATGAAGAAGCATTCTCTATATTTTTTGTTCTCAGAAAAATTTATATCATTATCAGACACAGAATGAATTGAAATATTTGTTTACATAATTGCTTTCAAAAGAGGAGGCATCTCTTTTTAAAAATGTATTTCATATCGAGTCACACTAAGGACCTGAGACACTTTGTGATCTTCCTGTTTTCATGGACACCAGTGCTGGGATTATAGGCATGGGCCTCCGTGGTCGGTCTCAGGGCCCTACTCAGCATGCCTGCAAGATTGGATGGCTCAGCATGTGGTGCCCCGTGGGAACCCCAGTCCCTGCACTTGCCTAAGCATGCGCTTATTCCACTGAGCTATCTCACTGGCTTTAAGGAGGTATCTGTTTTAGGGGATGACTGGGCACTGTAATCTGAATTTTCATGTGGCCTTAAAGTGCCTTCATAAAATGCATCATGAACATGTCCTGCAAACATGCTGAGCTCACACTATGTCTAAACCAGTCATGCGCCAATAAAGGCCAGAATTTCCCCCTCCATTCCAACCTGGATGGCCTTGGTTCATGAATTTCTCTCCTCATGAAGTGCTGCCTTGTGTTGCTGCCCTGCATGTCTAGTAGTTTCTAGCTGGATGTCAGTTCTGACCTTACCCTAGCTGCTGGAGACTCCTGTCTTGCTAGCGCGTTCCATCAGCTGTTTGGGGATGTTCTTTGGTGAGTTGGTAAAGGTTGCATCTTTTTGATCCTTGCTTTGAAAATGAACTGTGTGCACTCAGAGCAGCTCTCAGAGGTAGAGAATTGTTTTCAAAGGGTTTAGGAAAGACCTCGTGAAGGCCCTGCCAATTGCCTCTTGAAGGATGCAGCTCTCTGTCCCTCAGATATCTGTTGTGGACTCTGCTGCAGTGCTCTTTTCTCCTGAATGGGTGAGGAGGCTTATTCTTAATTCATCTCAGGGGCACATTCTTTCACAGAACCAGAACTTCCTCACATTCTTGTTCTCATCTGTGGTCTGCTAGGTAGGAATCAGAGCCATTGGAGAAGGCCAAGGATGGACATACACACACACACACACACATACACACACACACACAGACATATATATATATATATATATATATATATATATATATATGCTATTCTTTGTGTGTGTCCTCACTCACTTGTCCTTCGCTCTCCTGTGTCCTTCTTGTTCTTTAAAAATATTTACTGCATAGCTACTATTTGTAGGTACTATTTATGGATGAGTAAAGGGAAATTAAGGCTTCTGTCACTGTCAAATCAGCCCTCTCTCCTTATCTCTCCTCATTCTTACAAGATGGTTCTAAGAGGGGCCGGGGAGATGGCTCAGTAGGATAAGCGCTTGACTGACAAATGCAAGGATCTGAGTTCAATCCCCAGTTCCGTCAAAAAAACAAAAAAGAAAGAAAGAAAGATGGTTCTAAGAAATTCTGTGCATTTCTTTTGGGAGTCCTCGCTCCCACCTGAAAGAGTGTGAAGCTTGCAACATTTTTTTCCTTTGTTTTACTTTCTGTGCCCTTGAAACGCATTATTTCAAACCAACTCCCATGTCCTCTGTTGGTGTGGATCTTCCCATCTAATGGAATACAAAGCTGATTTTCTGAGACTTCTCATTGTTTTGCGGTAGCTTCCAAACTTGCTGTACACAAGTTTTTTTT
>NDGM011252978.1:12626-24222 GCA_002564305.1 Octomys mimax | reverse complement strand
AGTTTACAAGGGTCTTTATAAAGAAAAAAAAAAAATGCTGACGGTCCACACCAAGGAAAGAAAGTGTGCGACTTATCATGTATGTGGTTCAACATGGGTAGACTTGCGTGTGCCCAGTCTCCCTTGAGGCTGACTTGGTCTTGCCCAGTACCACCAGTTCAGGAAACAAAACTCAGTTGTCCTTCATGTAGGTGGCCACCAGCAAGCCTCCAGAGTGCTTGGATTGCAGGCATGCACCGCCATGCCTAGCATGAGTCAGGATTACTGCCCAGCCCAAGAATGAATTATCCATCAGGCAGCTAGAGACCCACTCATCACATTATATAAGGCATTGTTCTAGATACTGGAAGTTCACGTGCATATTGAGGTCCCTGCCCTATTAAAGTTCATATTCCTGGGTAAATAGTATTAAATGAAATAATAAATGTATAAATTACATGTATTCACACACATAATTTTTCACATGTGAATATGTATAGTATCAGGTTAGTTGCAAGTACTTTGGAGAAAGAGAAGCAGGGTAAATTACAGGGAGGAAAGTAATGGGGAGGGAATTCCAGCATACATAAATAGCTAGAAAAATTCTCCCTTATAAAGGAACAAATTAGCAGAAACGTGAAGTAGATAAAAGGCTGGGTAAGAGGGAGAGTTCCGCGTCACCAGGAGTGGCCTGTGGGGTGCCCAGATATTAAATCTGCATTATTCTAGTATTCCTGAGCAGGTGTTTGGGGAGAGTTGAACTCTTAAATCTGGAGACTGAGGAATGTGGATCACTCTTCCTGGTACAGACAGGCCTCATCCAATCAGTCAAAGGCTGAATGAGCACAAGGACCAACCTTGCTCAGAGGCAAGGACACTGCTCCTGCTGGCTGCCTTTGAGCTGGGACATCAGTGTCACTCTTTGGACAAGGACTGCAACATCAACATCAGTTCTCCTGGGGCTCCCACTTGGACTTATCAGTATCCATAGTACATGGGCCAATTTCTTGTGCTAAATTCCTTAGTTGCTACTCGATTGGTTGGCTTTCCTGTCCCTTTGACAAGCACCCAACACCTGCAGCTTAAAGGAAGAATCGGTTTGCTTGACTCAGTTTCCAGTGGGTTCAGTACATGGTTGGCTATCCATGGAAGAAGGGTAAGGGGAGGCATGCTCACCCCACAGGGCTCAGCAAGCAAAGCAAAGGGAGAGCACAGAGGAGAGACTCATCACCTCCCTACCCAATGCCTTTTCAAGCATGTCCCTCCCACAGACAGCACACCTAGCTGTGAGCTCACAACTAGGCCAGCCTGGGGGTGAGTATGACATCCCATGACCCAACAGCCACTTTCTAGAAGTCCTGCCCATGAACCATGTGGTTGGGAAAGGACCTGCTAGGCCTAAGCTGCTCAGTCCGTGTAGCCTACATAGTCTATGTTTGTGGATTACACATTCGTTTTTATTGTATTTTATTTTAATTTTTTTAATTAATTAATTAATTATTTGGTACAGGATCTCACTCCACAGCTCAGACTTGTAGTGATCCTTCTGTCTCAGCCTCCACAGTGCTGGGATTACAGCTGTGTGCCACCATGCCTGGTTTCTAGGTTGGCAAGTCATACCCCGGGTTCTGGGGCCCACATGGTATGTGGTGCTGGGGATCAAACCTAGGTCCTTGTGTTGGCCAGACAGGTGCTTAGACCACTGAGCTATCTCCCCTCCACTCTATTTTTATTTAAAGAGAGTAAAAAATAAACTTTACAAATGATACAGAATTTCAAAAGACAAGATGATAGGGTTATATATTCTTCATGCAATCAACTTCAGATTAAAAAATGATTCTCTTCAAAAGATGTTCAGGATTTTCTCACTAAACAGTACAGAATAATAGCTATTTCGCTGAATTGCGTTAAGTTGTAAGTAATCCAGAAGTTGTTTTGTGTACACAGGGTGCATGTGGATTTACAAGTACTCTGCCATTTTATAGATGAACCTGCGCATTCATGCACTTTAGCATCTGAGGGCGAATCCTGGAGCCAGCCCTCTCTGGATCCCTCGGGGTCACTGTGAGCACACCCTTCGTCTCCCTTCTCTAATGCTGTGAGCCCCATGAATAACTAGGGAAGTACCTCAGGCAGCCGAAGCAGAAGCCCTGCGCCTGGTGCGGAGCTGGATGGACGAAGCAGCAGCTAGCACTATAGAGAGAGCTGTAGCAAAGAAGAGCTGTAGGGACGAGGCCAGGAGAACTGCAGCTGTGTGCCGTGGAAGGCCTTGGACACTGAGGACAAACTGGCTTCACTTTGCACGGGCCGACTTTGGGCAAAGGAACACCATCATCTGGCCCCTCTGCAAGGATAAATGTGGACAGACTGAAAGAAATCATTTAAGAGGCTGCTACCGTAACCAGGCGGACGATCTGGAACCTGACCCCATGGGCTTTGGTGGAGGAGGGGAAAGTGTTGACTTCTAGGTAGAGCTCGGCCCCCAAACTATCTGCAGTTGTCAGTGTAGGAACAAGGCTCCTGATCCCCGAGGCGCTTTAGCCTGAGTGTCCCCAGGAGCGGACCTGCTGTCTATTCGGGCAGGCCCAGCTGCTGTCAACTGGGGAACTGAGATGTTTAGGGACTGTACTGAGTGACTCAGCAGGGGTCAGGGCCCTCACTTCATGAACACCCTGAGGCTGTGAGAGAGGAGGGCGGGGAGATGGCCTGGGCAGGGTGCCGCATGCAGCATAAGGGCAGAAAAGAGGCCGCTTTCTCTTTCTCTCCCTGTGCTTTTGCTGCTTCTGAGTGGTTGCCCCGTGCCATGCCACCCTGCGTGGAGCCAGCCGAGTATGGACTGAAACCGCCACAAACTGTGAGCTAAATAAACCTCTCCCCGCCTAATTTTTGGTGTCAGGTATTCTGTCTCAGAAACCAGGAAAGAGTAAGATAGACAGTGAGTGTGCTCTGGCCAGCAACCAGCCTGCTGTTGAACGCACGAGTACAGAGGTCAGCTAGCGGGTGGCCTCTCTGAGGAGGAGGTTCTGGCTGGAGGTGTAAGCCTGGAGGTCAGACACATCGTGGATTGCGATGCTCACCAGGGGAAGGTGGGAAGCATGCAGAAAGGGGACTGCGACATCAGTATTTTTCAAAGAAGGATTTCAACCTATTGAAAATTCATGCAGTCACTTTGGTGAGTGAGGAGCAGGCCTTTTGTCTGATGGGAGAGAAAGGAAAAGAAAATATCAGAGTGACTTGAGTGATGAACTATCATTTCCTAAAAGTTTCTTAGTGACGCCTATGTCTAAAACAAACAAATGTGTTTGTATATCTGTGTGTTTGCATGTTGGAGTAGGTTGCATGTGCTTATAGCTTTAGCTCATGACACATAAGCATACACATAACTACTCATAATGTAGAATCTACTTTTATCAGGGATCAGAATGAAACAGTTGTGCCCAAATGTGAAAGTCACTGTCTACAAGCCACCTTGTGGCAGCCTAGCGGCTGAGCTGCACCCAACCAGAGATGAGTAGGTTGGTGGCCCACTTCCGCGTGCTCTGGGAGGTGTGGGCTTGAGGGAGGCAGAGAGGGTGGCACAGTCCAAGGGAACCTGGGAAGGTGAGCAGGGAGGGCAGGAAGAAAATACACGCCAGAGCCAGGCCTTGCACTCCGTCTGCTTCTTGCCGCTGCCTTTCCTTCAGCCAGCTCCCTACAGTTACGGTGCACACCTGAGTGTGCACTGAGACCCATTCTTGGTATCTTTCTCATAGCAAGGGAGGAGCTGACTCCATAGAGATGTGACCCCTCAGTGGACCACTTCTCGACCCCTCCATGTGCATATCTCGAAGATGATGCTACCACTACATGCTTCAAGATACTCCCAGTCTGGAAAAGGTTTCCACTAAATGCTCACCGAATGGCTCATGAAAGAGGAGAAAGGATGCCCTGCAGTGTCTTGCAGCTTTCTTCCCATGCTGCTCTGCATGCGTCTGGGCCGTCTCTGCCTGTTGGTAACAAAGAACAGCCTGGTGGCACAACCTCCCCACCCTGCAAGGAGCTCTGCAGCAGCCCAGCGAGGTGTGCACAATTCGGCCTCTTACACAGGAGGGGCTGTTGCGGAGTGGAGGGAAGGGCTACAGGAAGGAACCGGCCCGAGCTGCCACTGCCTTCTCTGCCGGGCCTCTGCCTCCATGGCAGCTTGTAAGGGGAGGTGGGTGCATGCTCTGCCTGCCAAGAGCCAAAACAAAGCAAAGGGAAAGAAAATAGATGGAGTGGGCTAAGTGGGTCAGATGTAGTCTTAGAGGAAAGATTGGATCATTTTCCCCACAAACTTTCCTCTACCAAATAGTGCTGCTTTTATAAGGCCAGAAGGGACCCGATGGTGGCGCGGATTGCAGGAAAAGGACTCACAAAGCCTCCAGTGCCTCCCTCTCATCCCACTCTTCTGCTACGGATGCCTACGGAGCCTTTGAAGCCCAATCATGTTATTGTGTCAGAAGAACTGGACCCCGTGCCTTCTCATTTCCCACTTTTGATTTTTTTTCCTGTGTGACACTGCTTGGGACAACACCATGATTTGAGTTGACAGAGGAAGAGCACCCGTGGGTGGAGATTCTGCTCAGCATGTGAGCCAAGAGCTTTGACCTTCTTTGCATGGTGCTGCACATGCAGAGGGGCTCAGCATCTCCTGAATGCCACCTCATCCTACAGACAAAGCCTGGGAAGCTCAGGGGCCCAGGCCACAGCAGTAGATTCTATGAGAAAGGCTCCTCCCTCAGCATAGACACGAGTGACAGCAGCCAGCGTGAGGCAGGGCCTGCGCCCTCCTGTTCCTGCTCTGAGCATTCCAACAACGGCTGCTGGAGTGTGGCAAGCGGCCTCACCTGTTCCTGGTGACGTGTGACTTAGCAAGTGCGAGGAACCTGCAGAATCCTGTGCAATCCTTCCAAGTTTAAGACCAGAATGAATCCTCTTATTTTAATGCATTGATGTATTCTTAAGTATCAGGCCTGCCCACTCAGCCAAAGGGTTCCGGAAGGCAAGTTCCTGATGGCACACTGGCCATGCAGTTAGCTTGGCCCAGAATCTTCTAGCTGTCAACTTGCCCAGGATCCTGAGGCCTGAGCCGGCCTCTCCACTCAGGTTCACCGACATGTACTTAAACTAGCGACATTTGCAGCATTGACACGACCAAAATAAAGGAACCTTGGCTCGCATAAGCAGATGGTCATCAAAGACCAGAGGACTGGGTCAAGCCTTGCCTCCACCACTCAGGCACATCAGTTTCTGTCCTCCCTACATCATCAGGGGTGTGCCGACTAACCACTGTCAGATGTTCACTGAATGTATATTTATTCTTTTCACTAAATNAACCTAGCAGTTCAGTTCAACAAGCATTTATTTAACATATACTATGTACTGATCACAGAATTAGGTGCTGCGGGTAGAATTATTTTTCTGCCTTAAAGTATCTCTCATCCCATGAAGGGAGATAAACATTTTAAAAAGAAGCTCAGAGGGCTGGACATTCAACCAAAGTGTTCAAAATACAGATTCAACCCAATTAAGGAGTGATTCATTTTTATGAAAGAATAGTGCAATTTTAGGCAGAAGGGATATCTGAGGGGGGATTTAGGGAATAAATAGGATTTTAACAGGTGCATTACAGACACAGTGGGGGAAATGGAAACTCATGAACAGAAACATTAATGATGCTACCAAGGAGTGAAAGAATTGCTCCAGGGGGCCGGGGAGATGGCTCAGTAGGATAAGCGCTTGACTGGCAAACACAAGGATCTGAGTTCAATTCCTGGTTCTGAAAAAAAAGAAGAAGAAAGAAAGAAAGAAAGAAAGAAAGAAAGAAAGGAAGGCAGGCAGGCTCCAAGTGCAGTACATGAAGGTCAGGAATTTTCCTTCTATGCTCTGTGCATGGTGCTAAGCATTTAATAATCTCCAGAGGCTGTTGGCTGATGAAGAAAAGTATTTTAAAAACCTTCCACTCAGGACACGTGGTAGCCACAATACACACATAGCTTGGGAGGGTAAGGCAGTTGGGGAAGATCGTGGGTTCAAGGAGAATTGGTATTCATCTTCTTGATTTGAAAACTCTTCCAAAGAACGGTTGAATCTAATTTTACTTCTTAAGCAATTTGTTCAAATGAGCCAGACTGCCTTCCGTGCCAGGGACTCCAGAGGCCATGGTGCACAGGAATGTTCCTGCAGAGCCATGCGCTGATCAAAAGGGAGTGAGCCAGAGAGTGCCAAGAGTTATGTGATCAGAAAAGATGCTTCATGGGAGGAGGGTTTCATCTCAGAAAACGCAGCAAGAGAGAATGTAAACTAGCGTCTCTGCGCCACTCGCCAGCCCCAGCAGCATTCCTGCAGGGCAGCTCCGGAGTGGACGCCTCTTTGAGGGTTTTGGGTGACTGATATGCTCAAAAGGAAAGAGTTGAGTGTGACAAGCCAGAAAACAAGTACTTTTGGGCTTGTAGCATGTGGTATGGCGAGCAGATCCATATGCACCACCATTACCATAATTTACCTTCCATCCAACGCCATGACAGATGGTCAGCTCCACTGTACAGAGGAGATGGTAGATGGAGCTGAAGAAATGCTGGAGAAGCACAGAGCCGAGAGCCACTCCCTCCGCAAGACGCACCTGCAGGATTCACAGGGTCCTGCCTCCTGCCCTTACGTGTTCTTCTAGAGGACATCCAAAAGCCCGCATGATCGCAGGTTCTAGGACTAGGATCAACAGAGAGAGGCACGGCCTCTAGCTTTTCTGGTGCTTGTTGTCAGGGAACAACCAGATTTCATCAAACATATATACAGATAGGCAATGGAATTCCAGAAAGGCAGCCTGATTTTCTGAGGACCTGTGACAAAGGATCTGGCTTGGGAGGGGGTCAGCAAAGGCTGTCCGAAAAGGTGAAGCTTGACTAGAGGGCAGGAGAGAAGGAGTTTTCAGGGCTTGCAGGTGGCAGCTCTAAGCCCTGGGGCTCTAACGAGAAACCCCTGCAGAAGGAAAAGCATAGGATGGGGGAACCAAAACTGGAGGGAGAGCCCAGAAAGCTGGGGGGTGGGTGCTGCAGAGGGCAGGGGGTGGTGTGGAGGGGGGGAGACAGGAGTGGAGGGCAGCCTTCGAAGCCTTAAGCCGTGCAGGAGGTTGAGCACGTAGGAGCAGGGAGCCGCCGGGGAACTCATGATCGAAGGGGATGCGAAGCCACTGGTATCTAGAGACCCTCATCTGACCACTGAGGTAGCAGGACTGCATGGGAGAGCTATATGGAGGGTAACCAGAGCAGAGACCACAGTGTCCAGGCGCCTGTGGTGACAGCTGGGCCAGGGTGATAGAGCACCTGTAGGTCAGAGTGACCAGCAAGAAGGGCAGACATAGTTGGCAGTGACTGGTGATCGGCTGAAAGCAGTGAGGGTGAAAGGAAAGGGCAGAGTGTGGAGGAAGGTGTGCACCTGGGATGAGAGGACCCAAACCGGTGGGGACCCACTTCCTGGCGGTGGGAAACACTCAGCGGCTTGCAAGGTGGGTGGGATGGTCAAGTTCAGTGAGGTCAGAGCTCTTCCTGTTCCTTGAGGTCAGAGAGGCTGAGAGCGCTTCTCCAGGGCCCGCCTCCAGGGGTCAGCACTGCAGGAGAGAAGCAGCTGCAGCTCCACTCTGGGTGCATCGCCCTAGGAAGGGTCTCCCCAGAAAAGCGTGCATTTGTCTTTGTGATCATGTATTTTGCTGAATGACTTGGTCCAGTGATGCTGAAGTCTGGGTCCTCAAAATTTTTCCAAGCACCTGTGATCTCCAATTCCTAGTGCCAGGTTGACTACCTCTGAAAATATACTTGTTGAAAAAAAGGAGGGTCCTACTTCCCAAAGAATGGGAAGGCTTGCCATTTCCTCTGAATTGCCGCACCCTGGCCCTGTATGCTAGCGCGAAAGACTCAGTGACTCTGACCTCTGCGTGAAGAGGCTCTGTTCTCTTCCCAGTTCCCACACAGAAATCTCTAGCTCGATCATTGCCTTCACTGGTACTTCAATAGATATGACACTAGTGTAGAAGCCAGCAGACTGGAATTTCCAGCAACTAACATATTATGAACCCTGAAATCAACTCTTGGCCATAGGCTGCCCATCTGAGGTGCAGTGGGAAGATATACACTTTGCAGAGAAGTATTTCCCATCAACTGGTTTGGTCTGGTCTGATCTGGTCTGGTCTGGTCTGGTCTGGGTTGGGTTGAGTTGGACTTGTTTGGGTTTGTTCAGTTTGGTTTGCTTCCCCATCAGTTTTTTGTGACAGGGTACATTTGGCACATGTTATAGAAATATAAACTCCACTTTGCTTGTAAGTTTTCTCCCCTCCTTCCACTATCCCATGGTAATAAAACATCTCTGAGGAAGAGGGAAGAAGGAACATGGTGTACAAATCAGACACCAAAGCAGGCAAAAGGCTCTGGAGAAGCAGAAGAAGTGTTGATGGAGGTGCTGAGCTGGGCACCAGGGACGAGAATCGGCAAAATCACAAAAACAGCTGATTTCCTGGGTGAAGACAGGGATGGAGAAGGCAGGGGGCAGATGAGCAGCAGCTAGACTTTTCTGGCCATAGTAATAATTTACTGTCATTCCCCAAACGCCATGAAGTTAAAATGTAGAAGGGGAACTGACCTGATAACAAAACCAAACAGACACCATGAGGAAGCAAAGCCAGAGAATGAGATCCCTGGTGAAGGAACGTATGTGGACAAACTCCAAACTAAGCAGTAGCAAAGCTCAGCTAGTCCTACAAACTGAACTCAGTGCCACACTAAAAGGATTATATATCATGACCAGTAGAATTTGTCTCTAAGATTCAAGAATGGTTCGATATATGAGCAGCAATCAGTGTTGCACACCACACTAACAAACTGAAGAATAGAAACACTTCATCCTCTCAATAGACATAGAAAAAGCATTTGACAAAACTCCATACCAGGGTATGATAAAAATTATAACTAGGAATGGAAGGAAAGTTACTTGCTCTAACAAAGGTTATATGTGAAAATCAGTAACTAGCATTGTGCTCAACAGCGACAAGCTGAAAGCTTTTTCTTTAAGGTCAGGATCAAGGCAAGCATATCCATTCTCACCAACCCTCCTCAACACAATACTAGAAGTCCTAGACAAAGCAATTAGGTAATAAAAATACATAAAAGACAGCTAAATTGGAAAGCAGGAAGCAAAGTTGTACCTGTTTCCTCTTGTAATGATCTTATTAAAAAAACAAAGAACCTCTAAGGCATAGATCAATTGTAGAGCATTTGCCTATCATGCACAAGAGCCTGGGTTTGATCTCTAACAACACACACACACACACACACACACACTCTTACACACGCACACACCTGTTACAACTTAAGACAAAAAATGAGCTAACTTAAAAGGAAATTAGGAGAACAATTTCATTTACAATAGCTTCAAAATGAATAAAAATTTAGGAATAAACTTATCACAATGAAAACTACACAACATTGATTAAAGAAATCAAAGTGGAAGCAAGAAAAAAGGAGAGGGAAGGGACGAAAGAAAGAGTCAGGACGCGTTCTGCCCGTACACAGACTTCCCGGGATGAAATGCTCATCACACCCTGCAAATGTGTGCTAATGAAAACCACCGGGAGGACCCCATGAGCGGGAACACTCAGAACTGTCAGAATGTGCGCATCATCCAAAGGGATCTGCACATCCAGTGGGCACACAATTGCGACTCCAATAGCAGTTTTCATATAAACGTTTAAAAATCTGGGATTCATATGATTCTACAAAGTACTCCAACAGACAAAATAATTTTGAAGGACGATAGAAGCCTACTTGCTCATTTCAATACATACCAAAGATGAAATGATTACTGTAGCACAGCACTGACAGGAAGGCTATTCCAGAAATCAGCCCATGCATTTCTGATCACCTGAGTTTTCACCAAAGTAAAATGAATACACAATGTGAAAAGTATAATCTCTTCAACAAACGGTGCTTATAAAACTAATATCCACTTGCCAGGAATAAAATTGGACACTTATCTTGCATCTTAAACAAAAATCAATTCAAAATGGATTAAAGATCTCAAACATGAAACTAAAACTCATAGAAGAAAATATTCAGGGAAAGTTTCTTGATATTTGTCTTGGCGATAACTTCATGGATACAACCGTAATCACACAGGAGGCAGAGCAAAACCAGGCACACGTGCCTCTACAGAATGTAAAGGCTTCCACACAGCAAAAAGAAAATATCTTTATCTGAGAGTTCACAGGCAACCTACAGAGCAGGGGAAATTTTTTGAAGCCATGTATCTGATAAGGATTTAATTTCTAAAATATGTAAGAAATGTCTACAACTCAAGAGCAAAGAAAATTAAGAAGCCAATTTTTAAAATGGATGTAGAAAGGTCTTCAATAAACATCTCTCCAAAGGGAACATACCAATATCCAATAAGAACATAAAATCTTGAAAATTCAGATCAAAATTCCAATGGGATATTACCACATACCTGTTGGGATGGCTGTTATTAAAGAAGAAAGAAAAGATAAGTGTTAGTGAGGTGGTAGGAAATTTCATACCCTCTTGGTGAAAATATAAAGTGATACAACAGCTGTGGACAACAGTATGGAGTTTTGGAAAAAAGAAATAGAAACATACCCCTTTGGTGGGCTGACTCCTGGAAATTCCACAAATTCAAAGATGCAATCCAAAAACAGGCACCTGAGATGAACATGCACTTCTCAGATGAAACACAAGCAGCAAATAAATATATGAAAACATGACCAGCACCATTGGTCACTTGAGAGATGTGAATTACAGCAGCACCAAGACTCTACCTCACCCTGGAGGCAACGGCTGTCATCAAGAAACCAACCCATAGCAAAGCTGGGTGGGCATGGGGAGAAAGGAACCCTTGGGTGCTGTTGCTGGGAGCGCAGACTGGTACAACCACCATGGAAATCACTGTGGCGAGTCCTCAGATAACTAGGATTGGAGGTCCCATTCTACCCAGCTATTCTTCTGGCTATTTTCCCAGAAGAACTAAAAACATCAAACCACGGCAATAAATGTGCACCAGTGTTTATAGCAGCACAATTTGTAAGCGTGAAATCTTGAAAAAACAACCCAAATGCCCATCAACTGAGGAATAGATAGAAAAGATGTGTTATTTTTATACAATGGAGTACACTCAGCCATAAAGAAGGATAAACTTGAGACTTTTATAGGTAAATGGATGAAACTTGAGACCATACTCACCAGTGAAATAAATCAGACCCACACGTGTGAACGTTGTATTGTCTCCCTAGTATAAGAAGCTGAAGGACTGGCCAAATAGCTCAGTAGATTAAAGCGCCTGCAAGCAGGCACAGGGGCCAGGGGTTTGACCTGCCCCCAGGCCTGCTGTGCTGGCCCTGCCTCCAAGGCACTCTGAGATGGCAATTGAGACTGGGCGAGGCGGTGTGTGCCTGTAATCCCAGCTCCTGAGAGGCTGTAAACAGGAGAATCACTATGAGTCCAATCTAGTAGTGTGACCCTGAACACCCTGTAGACCTTTTCCTAAAATACAAAAAAGAAGAAGAAGAAGAAGAAGAAGAAGAAGAAGAAGAAGAAGAAGA
>NDGM011252978.1:0-12576 GCA_002564305.1 Octomys mimax | reverse complement strand
AGAAGAAGAAGAAGAAGAAGAAGAAGAAGAAGAAGAAGAAGAAGAAGCTGAAAGAGTAAATAAGATCCAAAATGTACAAAATATATTGTGAAATGGGGAAAAACTTCAAAAGAAAAGAGAAACTGGGATGGAGGGCAGGAGAAAAAAAAGAAGGAAAAAAATATATATGATAGTTAAGATAATTACACTACTAATTTCTATTAGTTCATTAGAAAACGTTTACGCTTACATTGATTCATCAATTTTTATGCCTGTATCTTTTAATCTAAGCAATTGCCTTGAAGATAACAAAACACAATGTATTAACCATGTTATTCTCCTACTCCCTTGTGTTGATATTTTGTATCATTGTTTTATTTTTTCTCTTTAAAATGAAAAATCAAGGGCCAGGGAGATGGCTCAGTGGAATAAGCGCTTCCCTGGCAAGTGCAAGGGCCTGAGTTCAATCCCCGGTTCTGCCAAAATAAATAAATAAATAAATAAAATGAAAAATCAGATAAAACTGATTTCATTAAAAAAAAAAAAAAGAAACAGAACTACCACATGATCCAGCAGCCCCTCTTTCAGTGTTTACCGGAAAGAACTAAAATCAGAATTCTAATAAGATATTAGCACTCTCGCCTGCAGCACTAATTACATAGCCAAACTGTGACAGCAACATAGATGCCCATCACTGAAGAATGGGTCAGAAAAAATGTGAAATGTTCACAGGATGGACTATTGTCCGCTTCTGTAAAGAGCACATACTGCGCTCTAAGACAACCCAGAGAACCTGGCGGGCATTCTGCTAAGTGAGATTCGCTAGACACAGACAAACAGTGCATGAGTTCACTTATATGAAGTAGCAAAAGACAGACAAACTCATGAAAGCGAAGGCTAGGACTGTAGCTGCCAGAGCTGGGACCAACACAGAGACACACACTGCTTTTCCTGCAGCCATTCTTTGTGATTATCTGCGCTGCTGAGCTCGTCCGTGTGCACGCTTTCATGCCCTCCTCTAGTCACACACGCTACGTGGCTTGCTGGGGCTGGAGTGAACTTGTTCATAAAGCCAACAGACCCCCCGCTGCAGCTTGGGTTCAGTGACCTCATAGTGCTGACGTAATCATTGCTGGAGGAGGCGGAGCGCTGAGCCCCTGGAAGCCTGCGAGCACCCAGGCAGGGAAGTCGCATCTTGTTTTTGCAGAGACCTAGTTGTCAAGCTTTAAGCACACATTCTGCTATTATATGTCTTGAAATTTTCTTTGTAAGCAGATGTTTAATCATTACATTAGAATTATTCGAAGTTTTAATTTGGAGACATTATATCCAATTTTCACTATTTACAAATAATGCTATAATGAACATTTCCTTGGTACATAAATACTTTACGCTTATTATTTCCTTAGCATAGGTCCCTAGACAGGAAATTATTGGGTCAAAGGATATGAAAATGCTTGCTCAGGCTATTGAAATCTATTGCAAAATTCCTTTCCCTGAAAAGTTACAGCAATTATATTCCCACAAATAATAAGTGAAAATGCTCTTTACTCACTTATATTAAATATGGTTTTAGAAAAAATAAATATGGTTTTAGAACAATTAGAATAAATACTGTGTAAGGACTAGAGAAAAATGAAAATTTTTCCTAAATGTCACAAGTAAAATGGAGAAAATAAGCAAATTTAATATGGAATAAATATTTTATAGGTCAGGTCATTACCTTTAACATTGAAATAGTTTGCACAAATCAATAAAAAATCTCTAATCTCAATAAATAAAAGAGCTAAGGACTTGAACGCACTGATTTCTAGTTCACAGTCACATTCTGGTTTCATTGCTGATTTTCAATACTTATTTTGAACATTGAACTCAGAAAACAGAAACCCTGTGAAACTTGGGATGTCCGCGATCCCCTGACCAGGGTTGTCATGCAAGCGGTGTTCTGCACAGTGCTTATGAAGGCAGCTGGAATTTACAAGTGTTTGTAACACTCTGGATAGAACCACATCCCCGTGCCACTGCCCTCACACCAAGCTTAAAACCACACAGGTCCGAGATATACATAGATCTCCTAGTTCACTACTCAGAAAGAGAAGCACAACCAGAGGGTGCGACAACAGCCGCAAGCCAGCCCGCAGGACAGACCGCTCTTCTCCAGTGGGTGGGAGCTCCGACAGTGCTGCCCACCACCGAGGCTCCGGGAGTGGAATCCATGTTTTCTTGAAGATTCTAGCTGTTTTTTATGCAGTTCTGGCTCAGAGAGTGCAGGAGCTGAAGGGTGGGACTCGCCTGTTTGTTCCTGGATGCCAGAATGCTGTCAAGAGTCTGGGCTGCATGCAGGTTTAGGAAAATTAGTCTTCTTGCAAGTAGAAATCAGAGCCAGAGAGAAACATATTCCAGCTTTTAGTACAGTTCATTATGCAAATTGCACAATAGCATGGAGGTAAGGGTGCAATCAATCACCAAGTGTTTGCTGAGGACCACTCAGCATCAGCCTAGGAACAGGAGAAATGACAGCCAGGAGGTCATGACCCCCGTTCCCAAGAAACTCTGCATCCTTAGGTGACAATTGTCAGAGATTACAAGCAGGGGAAAAATAATGGGCTGGCTTCCATGGCGCAGCCCACGTGCTGCTGGAGCTCAGAGACAGGCAAGAGAAGAGTGGCGAGGGCATGTTGGAGCCACTCTAGGAAGTCCACGGAGTAGCTGGAGGTGAGCTGGGTTTTGAGGAAGGGATTGAACCACAGAGTTACCTGTCAGAAATGGGCACCAGTGCCATCTTTCCCTGCCCAAGACTGGCATGCAGATCTATTTTTGCAAAACAACAGCATTCTAAGCATGGTAGATTGGGTGACAGGAATCAGAGCTTTGCAGTTGGTCATGGCCTGATCCAACGTGATCCTTCCACTGATTACGGACAGTGAAAAAAGATAGTTTTGGATCAAGGTTGTCAGGCACCAATTAAAACAGTCAGTTTTATCTTCTTTTATGGTGATAAAATTTGTAGAAAGCTTAGCCACCCAAGCACACAGCTCTGGGGCGGCAAGGCCATCGGGATTGTTGGGCTCCATCTCTACTGCCCATCCCCTCGGTGTCGTCCTAACCGAAGCCCTGAGCCCATTCAACAGCGCCTACTTTCGGTCACCACTTATCTACTCTTCTTTAAAAAAAAAAAAAAAGCTCTGATGCTTCTAGATCAATCATGTAAGTAGAATTGTTCCCCTTTTTAAATTTTTATGGCTTTTGCCTATGAATCAGAGTCTTAGGGGAAAAAGGCATGCACTGGTACCTTAGTTCACGAACGTAATTTGTTCTTTGAGTTTGAAAAAGGTGACCATGGTAGTCTTTGTGAGAGAAAGATGGACATGGTTGTGTTGGCGCCGGATGCAAAAGTTCCAAACAAAAGGCGCCGCTGCACTTAAATTGGGTAATTAAGGAATTCAGATTTAAAGAGGGAGCTCCCTGCCTGACGGCGGGAGAGCATCCTGATAAGCGTGTTGTAAGGTGAAAATACCATCCAGTTAAAATGTATTTAGTCCCCGTGGCCTGGTGGGCACTATCTCTTAGCAACACAGCCCACTGAAGCAGCTGCACCTAACCTGTAGCCATACTACAATAAAAATATTTTTAGCCCAGGAAGTGTCACTACTTACATGCATTAGCTACATTATACCATTTTATATGGGCCTGTGACAATTCCTCTTCACTCAAAAGAGGGAGAGATGGGGGCAAAGGCAAGGGACGTGGCTGGGTTTGTCCCCTGATGAGCTAATGGCTGGTAGGGACCCCGGCTCGCTGTGCTGCCAACACTACTAGAGTGTGGTAACCTGGGCCGGGGAGATGGCTTGGCAACCTGTGTGCCTGCCTAGCAAGCACAGGGACCCAGGTTCAATCCCCAGCGCCACATGCCATGTGGCCACTGAACTCCAGGCATGTCTTGTTGGCCACCAAAACCAGGTGTGGTGGCATACACATGTAATCCCAGCACTAGGGAGGCTGAGACAGGAGGATCACCAAGAGTCTGAACTGCATAGTGAGACCTTTTGGATCGATCGATAGATCGATAGATAGATGATAGATAGGTAGGTAGATAGATAGATAGATAGATAGACCCACATTACCAGCTCAGAAGAAATCAAACTATGAATCAGTGCAGTGTCTGCTCCATGTGTAGCCCCTTCATACAGTCATAAAGTAAGAAAGCCCTAAACTGAATCATGGGAAGGGGGCATCTCTCCTTGGAAAGATTTGCGCAGGTTTAAGGAAGCATCCAGGGAGGACATGTACTACATGACTGGCAAGTGGGGAGCTCTTCCCAAGCCCGCAGAGAAGGACAGTTAAGAGAAGAAAACATGTGGTAGTGAGGAGAGGCTCCTGACTGGCGCTGCAGCCTCCCCTTCCCCTTTGTGCAGAGCTGCAGCCGCCCTGGAGATCTGGCAGGGAAGCCAGGGCTCAGCCGCCTGACCTCTGTACCCCTCCAACTCTGATATTTCCTGCCCGCTTCCTGTAGATTGAGCCTGACTGAGTGAGGAGGTCAGAGGCGACCCACGGGGAAGGCTGGCCTACACAGGCACAGGCGGGTGGAGAGGAGGTCAGAACAGATCTGAGAGCCACATGAGAAGCGTCCAGCACAGAGGCCACCTTGGCTGTGAACTGAACTTGCAATTAACGTGGTGGGCCAGGAGGTGAGCAGGTAATAAATGAAGAGGCAGATAATGTGGCTGGAAGAAGGAGGTGAAGGATATATGAGAATCTATCAGAGAATGAGGAAAGCTTCTCCCTGTCTTCTGAGCGAAAGCCAACTGCAGGCAGGTCGGATGCATGGGGCGAGGTTGGGGAGGTGAGTGTGAGGCCTGCGCAGCACAACCACATGCTGCAGATGCCCAGAGTGCGCAGGTCCCGTCTTTCTGTGTCACCTGAGAGGAGTCTGAGCTACAGAACAGGTGGGTCTCTCGCCCTGCACTTTTCACAAGTCTCACCTGCTGACGATGTTTAAGCCGGGTGTCTCCCTCTGTACCTGTCAGCCCTCAGTTCACATAACCATACTCAAGGACCACGTTGATCCTGCCACCTCCAAAGCCTGCCATTTCCTAACTTTTGAGAGCTTGTTCTCCACATGTGTGGAAGTATTTGTGAACTCCAAAGCTCCATAGAAATGTAAAAGGAAGTTAAAGTTAGCGTTCAATATACAAAGAAATGGGAAGACTAGCAATTAATGATGGAAACTTCATGCTACAGCCAATTAGATTCTGAACGATAACAAGCAAGCCAGAAAAGACCATTTTGCAGAACCTGAGCAAATTCCTCGGAGCTTCCTTGCATGGGGCACTGGACCAGGCGTGTACAGGCTCTCAGAGTGCGAGGTGACACCTGTGCAGGGAACAGTGATGCCACAAGGAGAGGGAGACGCACAGCAGCAGTGGAGACCGAGTGTCCCTGTCAATGGCTAGGGGGATGGAGGAGCCCCCAGACTGCAGGTGTTCTTGCTGGCAGAGGGCTTCCTGGAGGAAGGGGCAGTTAGGACAGATCTAGAGGGAAAAGAAAGGCATTCTTGGCAGTAAACATGAAGCCACTGTCCCTTTATTCACATAATGAATGTGCCCACCAGCTGTGCGTGAGCTCGGGGCTTCCATTCAGCCAGTTTGTTGGACTTTTCCATCCATCCCTGTTCCTCCTAATCAAGCATCTGGATGGAGAGGAGAAGCCTTGTGTCTCTCCAGGTGTTGATCCTTCAGACAGTCTGAGCTGTGCCAGGAGGCCTGGTTCTTGTCCCAGGCCCGAGCTACATCCCTGGCAACATCAAGGCAACTAGTTTCTCTGGGCCTGTTTCCGCCTGGGTGAAAGGCAGTGAGTAGTGGACTGGTCATCTCTAGGTTCCCTCCCATCCATGATTTGTGCTTCCACAGAACAGCTCACCCATGCGTAAGTTGCTAGCATCCCACTCTCACATTTTCTTCCCTTCACGAGTATCCAAGCTTTGTGCTCCTGTGTCCAGCAGCCTTGAGCCTGCAGGCCCACTGTGCCCCTCCTCCAGCCTTCCTGTCCTCCGCGGTTCTGGCTGGGACTCGCACTCTCGCCTCCACTGCCTGCTTCCATCTCGCTGTGTGTACTGATGCATCTGAAAACCCAGCAGCGTAGGTCCTTGTCCCTTTCCCACTTCTCTCTCCCATGGGGATGGTGAGGTCCTTGCTCCAATCACTCCAGCAGCCCCAAGAGACAGCGTCGGACTTCAGATGGGCCTGTTTAATGAGAAAACACATGAGGGGGGCTTTGGGGGTTCTGGGAGCAGACTCCCTTCAGGCTGCCTGCAGCCAGGGCCTGTGGTCTGCAGCATGCCTGGAAAAGTCGGGCCCATGGTCTTCTTGTGACACCTCCTTCCTCTTGCTGTAACTGTCCCTCACGTCCCCACACCACCGCTTCTCTCTTTCACTGTCTTGCTCCCACAGAGCATGCTGTCCACAGGCGGCCCATCAGTGCCCTCGGCTCTCTCCCTTCATCTGACTTTTTGTCAGCCTGGCCACACAGTAGCTTCCTTCCCTGATGGCAGCCCAGGTCCCACCCTCAAGGAAGTCAGCGCCATTGGCCCTGCTGCCCTCTGTATTGGACCACGGCATGGGCACTCAGTGCCAAACCTGTGCGCTACTGATCTGCTCCACTGGCACAACCTAGATGGCAGAGCTGCTCAGGAGAGAGCCCACACCAACTGGGAGCACAGGCGTGCTGCCTGGCGACACTGACTCCCCTCCCCCCTTAGGACCACTTGCAAGCTCCGGCTCTAAGAAGCAGCATACTATAAGGGACCGAGTGCCAAAGTGGTGCGCCAAGATGTGCCAGTGATGCCACTGGACACTCAGGCATCAGCCATGGAAAGCAGTTTCCATGGCAGACCCTCACCTGGTAGCACCACCCCACGTGGAGGCCCACCCACCACAGGGCCCCAGCCTGGGTTCCAGCAGGGAGTCTGTCTGTCTTGAAGGGAATTGTGTGAAAAGTTTTCACCACTGGCTTCCTGGCTTCCCAAAATCACTTCTAGACATGAATGAGGCACCTTTGCCAACTGAATGAGGTTCTGGCCCAGGGTGGCGAGGTGCAGAGTCTGCAGTGGGGAGGGAACAGCGCCATGCCCCTCTGTTCCCACACATGGCTGCGGGGAAGACTGATTTAGAGAGGCCCCGGGTAATAACCTGCTCCTCTCCTCCTTGCAGTGGGCCCAGCGGCCCGGGCTTGCTCTGCACAGGGGCACAGCAGTGGATTTGGAGCCGGCACAGGGCAGCCGGGCGGCCGCTCAGTGTCACCAGGCCTCGGGTAGCGTTTGCTCTTCCGCTGATCTGTCGTTCTGCCCTGGTGTCCACATCATTCGGCCTGAGGAGCAGCATGGTGTCTGGGGCAGCCTGCTGCACTGCAGGCCCGGTGGGGACCCCAGGCTCATCTGGCTGCTCTGCTCTGCGCTGTCCTGTGCTAAGGGCAGGTACCTCAAGAGAGAGTGTGGGCAGCAGGGAGAGGGACAGGACCCAGCCATGAGCCGCTGTGAGGCCTGCAGTTGTCAGGGATAGGGTTCCTCCAAGGTGAGGGATTTTACCTCTGAGCCAGGCAGCACCTGCAGGGTACTCCAGGAGGGGTGGCCTGGGCAGAGGCCCAGAATGTGAGCAGAGGACAGACCTGGTAGAGAGCAAATTACGCAGGGCCCAGGTGTGCACTGCCCCCACATGCGTGCAGCCCGAGCAATGCTTCCCTGTGGCTGGGGCATCACTGGGCAGTGAACACAGTGTGGAGAGCACAAGGGTGGCGCCAGGCCCCCACACTGGCTGCACTAGTCAGGCTGCTTTGCCCGGTGCTGTACAATATGGCTTATAAACTATGGAAGTGTTTCTGCCAGTTCTGGAGGCCAGAAGTCCACAGTCAAGCACCAGCCGAGTATCTGTGAGGTCCCTTCCCAGGTTCACGGGCTGCACTAGCTCACCGCATTCTCACTTGAAGAGCAATCCGAGAAGCACTCAGGAGCTCTTCCACAGGGCACTGAACCTCCATCTGAGGGCTGCACCTTCAGGACCTACGCAGTTTCCAAATCTCCCACCACCTAGCACTATCACCTTGAACACTAAGATTTCACTGCATGGGTTTTGGAAGAACCCGAATGGTCATATCAGTAGGTTCTACGGGCAAGAAATTGCACAGTCTGAGCGTTAGTGTATTCAGTTTCTCCCCTGTGTGACAGGTGAGGGATTAAGCAGTCCCGCTTGCACTACAGAGCATTGTATAGGATCATTCACTCCTTCATCAGTACTCATTGGGTGTCACGTGTGCATGTGACATGTAGGAAGGTGAGAGATACAGACACAAGAAAGAAACTATCACTACTCTCTGTGTGGGGACTGGGAACCCACAGGAAGAGCTAATTAGTAGGTCAGTAAGTTAAGGACAGAGTAAGCCACACAAGGCCCACGAGAGGCGAGGGAAGGAGCAGTTTCTGTAAGGGCATGCTAGACATTTTGGGGACGCTGTGCAATTAGGCATGCAAGAAGCTTCCAGGGAGCAAGGAAGGCACAGCCACCAGCCACTAGCATCTGGGGGAATCAGCAAGCATCACAGCAGGGAGCACTGTCCAGACAGTAGGCCAGGCTGTGTGCTCTGTGAGGCAGGGTTCGGCAAGCAAGCCCTAGTGAAGACCCAGCCTGACCAGTCCTGTCTGGGTCAAGGACCTCACCATCCCTGTCCTGCACACTTCCTTGCTTACCCTCAGAGATGGTATTCAGCTTCTCTGGCTCTGTCTGTGGTGGTACAGAGGTGGTGGGGAGCTGCTTGAAGACTTGCTGAGGCTGGGCGCTTGTGGGTGGAGGCAGTTTCCTGCTGAGGTGCCTGTTGGCAAAATAATTCAGGCCCAGAACTGAGATTAGCTTTCTATTTTTAAAATTTGGGTTTTGTGTCATGGAATATTCATCCCATTTAAGGCTATATCCTGCATTATACCCTTGTCTCCTTGCAGGCCTATTGTGAAGCATTGGGCTATGGGACCTCTAAGCAAAACCAGAACTTTGAATAACGCTCATTAATTAGCATCATCATTAGCCTGTAAAGAAGCCTTTTCCATTCTCTCATTTGATTATTCATGCAAGTGTTCAACCAAAGTTTACTGAGCACCTAGTGTGTTGGGTAAGATGCTCTCTGTTCTAGGAATATGATATAAGCAGGCAGAAATGGGCCCTGACAGAAGGACTTAGAGTCCACAGAAAGGTGACAAACAATAAACAAGCAGGAAACCACAGAATCGGGTGATTGCACTTGGTATATTGCATCTCATATGCAAATGCTATGTGTTGTAAGTGATGTGACATGGAAATGCAGTGTATTTTTGAGACCATTATACAGGGAGACCCAGCCTAATTAGAGTGGTTAAGAAAGCTTTCCTGGAGGCTTTCTGCCTTTAGGCGAAGCTCAGAGTAATGAGTAGGTGTGAATCAGGTGAGGAAGGTGAAGCAGAAGCAGAGAGCACACAGTGGAACTTTTGAAAGCAGTGGCAGGCTTTCACTGCTATGAAAGACACCCAGGTGATAACTGAGTCACTGAGAACCTGAACTCAGAGTCAGTGTGACCGGTGCCAGCGTCCAGGTTGCAAAGTGGGCCAGAGCCATGAGAGAAGGGCACGCAGAGTAAGGAGCTAAGGGGTTATTGACAGTCAGAGGCCTCATGGCCAGCTTGCCAGTGAGCAGACTTAAAGCCCCCAACTCAAATTCTATCCACTCTTCAATTCTATCCACTCTGCACATCATAGACTCTGAGAAAGGGTGCCACACAATCTCCTCCTCAGAGGCTTATTATGCACATTAGGGTATCAGTGGCACTGGACGCTCTAAAGCAGAGAGGAGAAGCACATTTTTCCCATCATTCTCCACATTCATTAGACTACAGAAGCACATGAGACAATGGTGTTTTGAAGAACAAAGTTAAGGAATTGTGTGTCTAAGGAACTGAGTTATTGAGTTGCGCTAAATTCTAGGTATCTGTGGACAAGTGGTTCCATGGCTCTGCATTCCCAAGGGTTAACCCACAATGTATAGCTGTCAACAGCTGTCTCAGAGGTCTCCTACAAGGTAACGTCTCTATTTCAATGCCCAGCCTTGAACATAGCAGTTGTTCAATAAACAGTGTTCTCCCTTCTGTGTCGAACAAAACAAAACAACCAATGACACTTTCGAGACTATTCCCACCATAAGCCACGGTGAGATAGGAAAATCTCCCGAACCTACCAATGAGTGTCTCCAGGCCCAAGGGCTGAACGGGCTCTGAGTGCAGAGGGTGCTAAGTGACGTCCCTGGAATCACATCATTGTGAAATTTTCAAACTCAGTGATTGCGGAGAATGGCTCACAGTTCTCAGGGAGTGAGAATCACATGTAAAGAACTTGGAGTCAAATTAGCCTCAGACTTCTCAGTGGTAAAACCAAAAGTGGGATGAGAAGGGAGAATTCTTTTCAATGTTCTGAAAACAAAATTATTGTCAAACAGCAAGGCAACCACTACTTTTTTTTTTTTTTTTCGAAAAGCAAACTATAGCACAGAAAGGAGGTGACTTGGCTGTGCATGATGCCCGCAGTCTTCACAGAGATAGTCATGGCTCGGGAGTCAGAGTATACAGCACGGGCATGTGGGTGGCCTGGAGGAGCAACAGAGGAGCAGTGTGCCGGTCCTCAGCTGACAGTCAGGGAAGTCAGGCTGCAAAGCTGACAAGTCCCGGAGGAACATCCCCATATTAATAGCAATAGAAGAGACAGAGACTCGTATTTTATACTATTTGATTTTTAAAAGAAGTACCCACTGTTTTGATTTAAAACAACCAAACTTGAAAAACATAAACTATGGCCGCATGATACGGAACAAAACCGAAGTGTGAGTCCCGAAGGGCTGACAGAGCCTACCTTTGCACCCAATGACCTAAGCGCCTTCGTGCGGACGTCAGACCTGCCTTCCAAAAGCCATGGACGGTAACATGCCCTCATTTGGAGCGCTGCTTTCCTCTTCCACAAAATAGCGATAAAACAGAACCCATTTCATAGCCAAAGCACGTGCGTGGCGGGGGTCCCGTCCCATGCCGACCAGTAATAAGTCATAGCTGTTGTGAAAGAAAAAAGGAAGAGAAGGGAAGACATCAAACTTTTTTCGGCTTCAACTGAGAGACGCTGCCTGCACAGCCGCCCGCGCAGCGTCTTCTGGGCAGGCTGTCCTCTGAGCGCCCGTCTACTTCCAGGGACTTTGTCAAGGTTGGCAGGCTCCATTTAATGTACATTAGCTTGTTTCGTCTGCTCTGAAAAAGCCGTTGGTGCAGGAGAAAGGGGTCAGCTTCGCTGCAAGGTTAAAAGACTTGCTGGAGAAAAACACTCCCATGGTCCGCTGCCTCCCTAATCATTCCATTTGGTTTTTACAGAGCCCGCATTCTCACTTGGAAAACATCCATCGCCACGTTTGCCTCTCTCGGGCCTGGTCCTACCCGGCAAAAGGTCTCCTGTGGGCGTACTTAGGCTCTGCCAAGCCCGCTCAGCGCTCCCCTCAGTGGGGCTACCCTGTCAGGCTGCCTCCGCTGGACGCAGTGACTAACAAGGACAGGCGCTCCCCCAGGACCTCGGTGGTGTTCATTGTATAAAGCAGGTTGCTGGACAAAGTAGCAGAGTTCAGTAGAGCAGTAAAACACGGGGAGTGAAAACACACGGCCCGGAGGCTGCAGAGACACAAGTCCGGCGGCCCCCAAGGCCTGGGCTCAGCCTGAAAGACCCCAGAGCCTGAGGCTGCATGGACGAGGAGGAGGCTTCGGGGAATGTCGCCTCTTCCCTTCCTGCATCTCTACGCACTGGGTCCCGCTGATGCTCGGGTTTCCCACCTATAAAAACAAGGGAATCAGAAAATTTGTCCTTGCCATGATGGCCTCCTGGCTTGCCCTCCACAGTAAGACTGAAATGTCTGAAAGCTCAGAGTACGGAGGGAGTACCTTGCCATCCAACAGCATGGCAGGGCCCTCTTCCCGGGCCTTACAAGGGCTCAGGCCTGTTGTGCTCCATGGCAAGGGGAGTCACAGCGGCAGCGTAGGCTCACCTAGACCTTCCTCCCCTGTCCTTGCGTCTCCCTGGCTCTTCTATCCCCTGGCTTCATGACTCTGTACTGCTGCCCCTTTCCTTTCTTAAGTCAACTTCAACTCCCTCTTGGCGCCCTCCAAGCCTCATCTCGGTACAGCCCACCATTGCTAGTTAAAGGCATTTGCCTTTGCAAATCCCAGCCCTGGCCGTAGCTTTGGCACATGGCCCTGAACGCCAGGGGTGCGGCAAGGGCTCATTCATTCCTAGGCTGCCAGTGCTGCCCTTCAGAGCTTCAGGCTCAGCCTTGGTGGCTCTGACAACCCTGCAGTCCACAAGTCTGTTAAAGGACCATTTTCTCGCTTGGGTCACTTTTACTGTGTTCAGTGACAACTATACGACCAGTTCTTAATAAACGATTGCTGAGATGGGGAAGAAAAATGTGGGATGATTTCAGGAGGAAGGATGTGATGAGTGAGAAAGGAAGATAGAGTAGGAGAAGAACAAAAAGAGAAGGAAACAAGCAGAAGACCGGA
>NDGM011252976.1:9656-23685 GCA_002564305.1 Octomys mimax | reverse complement strand
GGTCTCACTACTAGATCGGACTCATAGTGACCTGCCTGTTTACAGCCTCCCAAGAGCTGGGATTACAGGCATGCTCCGCCATGCCCAGTCTCAATTAGCACCTCAGCGCGCCTCGGGGACAGGGCCAGCATGGCAGGCCCAGGGATTGAAACCTTGGCCCCTGTGCCTGCTTGTAGTTGCTTTAATATGCTGAGCTATTTGGCCGGCCCTGATTTATTTCACTTATGAGTACGATCTCTAGTTGCACCAATTTACCTATAAAATTCTCAAGCTTATCTTCTTTATACCTGAATCATACTCCATTGTATAAAAATACCAAATCTTTTTTATCCATTCCTCAGTTGACAGGCATTTGGGTTGTTTTCAAAATTTAGCTATGACAAATTATGCTGCTATAATTATGGGTGTGCCTATATCACTCTTTCTTTTAGAAAAATATCCAGGAGGGGAATAACTGGATTGAATGGAACTTCCAGTCCTAGCTTTTTGAAGAATCTCCACACTGATTTCCATAGTGGTTGTACCAGTCTGCACTCCCACCAACAGTGAAGAAGGGTTCCTTTTTTTTCCCTACAGCCCCTTCAGAGTTTGTTATTGGTTGACTTCTTGATGAGACCCATTCTTTCTGGGTTGAGATGGAATCTAAGTGTTGTTTTAAATTGCATTTCTTGAATGACCAAAGGTGTTGACCAATTTTTCATAGAATATTTAATGCCAACTCTTCTCAAACTCTGCAATGAAACCAAAAGGGAAGCAATTCTCCCAAACTCACTGCTGGAGGTAAGTATTACTCTAAGAACTACAGGCAAATCTCCATATAAACATAGATGCAGACATCCTCAATAAGATCCTAGCGAACAGAATGCAGCAAGTCATCAAGAAGATTATACATCATGACCAAGTGGGATTCATCCCAGGAATGCAGGAATGGTTCAACATATGCAAATCAATAAATGTAATACACCACATCAACAGAGCCAAAGACAAAAATTGCATAATCATCTCAATAGATGCAGAAGAAGCCTTTGATGAAGCTCAACACTCCTGCAGCTGTTTTTATGTTTTATTGAACAAAGTAACCTGATGCAATAGCAATGATTAAGATACACATATCTCTGTTGTGTTTTCTTCAGCAGCAGCAGCAGCAGCATTAATCAAACCTCCATTCTATGACAGGTGCAGCCACATATTTACACCACTCTAAAACTTACAAGACCACTGCAAGTACATATCATTATTCCCATTTTGCAGATAAAAAAGCAAAGGCCCTGAAGTGTTTTTAATCTTAATGAACTCTAAATCCAACTTTATGACTATTCTAAGTGGTAAGAAGGCATTCATTTAATAGTACTAGTAAAACATGTTAGTGTCCACTGAGCCAGAGGCTACCACTAATAAACTGCCATGTCTTCTGCCATATCAGGGAACATAAAAGTGGAGCTTCCAAAGAACAATTTCTCTGCTTTCAGATTAACAAACAGAGAGTGGCTGAAAAAGGTTTCATCCATGCTTTCCAAATGGATGGTATGCTGAATCACAGGTATTTTGAGAGCCTACCCTCTCAGAACACTTTTTCACAATGTCTGCTTTGGAACAAAGAAAAACATGTTCCCTCATCCCTTATCTACTGTTTTCTAAACAGTTAAGGTTGAAGCATCAGCAGCTTTAGTAAAACATCCTTGGATCCATTATGTTTTCAGAGACCATTGAAAACACAAGTCTGAAAGATACTCTATTAGCTTCCAACTCACGTCTGTCTTCTTAAGTCCTTTCAGGGTTCATGTGTGCATTAACTGCATCTCACAGCAGCCTTTGCATTTGAAAAGCAAAGTCCTGCTACTGCCTGGAGTGGAATGGACAAGGTAGATGAAAGTCAACTCAGCGGATATGAAAATGTGCTTATGGTCTCTCCATCATTTTCCCATTCAGTTTTTAAAACGGTGGCATTTTAGAAGCAGAGGGCATGTGTGTGTGTGTGTGTGTGTGTGTGTGTGTGTGTGTGTGTAAGCACATGCTCAGTGCTCAATCAAATGCCTGGAGAATTTATCAAACAGAAGATGTGAGTGATCATTAAGAAAGCAACAGGCAACAATGGATCTCCAGTGATGATTTTGAGTTAATACTCCACAGGGGAGTACAGGAAAATAAAGAAAGGAAGGAAGGAGAGAAACCATAGATATAGCAAAATCTGCCCTACAGACTTAAAATATGTTGAATCAGCCAAGCTTTTCAGATAAAGTAGTACCAAGTATGTTCATCCTGTTCATTTTAACCCTTACACAAAGAGAGCAACTGTTATTCACAGGTTGCGGGAGTTATGGAGGAATGATACAGAAATGCAACTTCTTTGTTTTTACACTAATGTTAAAATACTACCTTTAAAACTACCATAATGAGGGCCAGTGATATAGCTCAGCATTCTAAAGTGCCTGCTTAGGCAAGTGCAGGGACCACGGCCGAGCAGCCCCACCACACACACACACACACACACACACACACACGTGGAAAAAAAACCAGGAAAATCTACCACAATGCTCCCCTTCTCTCTCTGGGCATGAGATAAGCTAATCATTCTTATCACAAGTCCAACCACAGTGTTGGGCCCAGGGATTTCTGTACTGCAGAGTGATAGGAAGCCTGTGCAGCCAGAAACAACTGGGTTTGTTGGTGAGATATTGTTTGCATACTTGTTGCCTTTTTTCTGGAATTAGACTTCTGGGAGAGTTGCACAGGCCCATATGGAATCATGCACAAAGTGGCAAACCAGGCACAGCTTGTACAAACCTATTTGGGATTCATTCTCCTTTATGCAAGTTGTTGCTTTTGTTGGGGACACTAGTGGTAGTGACCATGCATCAAATGCCTGTCACTAGCCTTGCAGAAGCAGGCATTTGCATCTCATCTTATTAATTCTTCCACTGTTATGGTGTGCATCTAAGTGTCCACACAGGATCCCAACAGTGGAATGAAAAGCAGCATCAACATTTCCCAGTCCCCCTTTCGGCTAGCATGCAGACATGTGCTGGTTCTGCATCCTAGGTTCCTCCTATCAGATGGTGCTTGAGGAAACAAGGTGGCGAAGTGCTGTGTGAAGGAGCAGGCTCTCTCATGACCTGGAAGAGTGTCTTCAGTCTGCTATTAGCTGAGCAATCTGATTCCTGTGGGGTAGATTCTGCTGTGCCCTCTGGGATTGTTGGAGCTGGATGTCAGCACTGGCAACTGGCATTCTCCTGTGCTGGATATAAGTCAAGGCTGCATGGACTCTGGCTGCACATATCTTAATCCTGAGAGCTCGCAGAGTGAAGCCTGATTTGTTGTTAAGACTCCTGATTAACACAAGCTCTGTTATATCTCGGCTCTACTGTCACTTCTCCATCCTCTGATCTGACTCTATTATGAAGATTTGGAATCCAATAGATAGCACATTCTTTCTCCATCTGCTGGGCTTTTCTACATCATGTCCTCTATGTCTGAGACAATCTTCACTGTCCCTTATTTATCTGGATTACTCCTACTTGGTCTTTGCATCTGGATTCTCGAGTCTGTGTTGAAGGGCCATCTTTGACCCGTGTCTTTTTACTAAATCACACAAATGATCACAATTTAATTGGCAATGAACATATCTCTGTCTACTTCTGAACTATAGGCAGGGAATATGTTCACATTTTTCACCATTTGGAGTGGGCTGCTACTGTTTTGCCAGCCCAGAATTCTACTTTCCTTTAATTTTGGAAATGTTCTATCTGGTTCCGTGAGCTAGAATAGGGACTCTTGCTGCTGCTGAGTCCTACCTGCTTGTCTCAGAGGTTAATAGGTGAGCATCTGACACAAGCCTGGCCAATCAGGACCCTTCACTATGTCCTAACGCCTGAGATGTGAGTTCAGCCTTTTTAGTACCCATCTCCCTGGGGTCATTATTTTTTGTCTATAAAGTTATCATAAGCTTAAAACATTTGTTAATCCACAGATTCTGCAGGTCACAAATGTAAGCAAAGGCTTACAGAATCCTCTGCCTCCTGTGACAGCCAGTGTCAGATGGTGTTCCCACCTAATCTCAAGGCTCAAAAGGAAAAGAATCCCCTTCCAAGTGCATGTGGTCATTAGAAGAATTTAGGCCACTGTAGTCCATAGCACTGAGGGTCTTAGTACATTGTTTGATGTTGATGGCAAAAGGCTCTTTCAGTAATTACCTCTTTGTGGAAAGCCAGCCTCAATTCCTTGGCAGATAAAGCCATTTAGCCTGTCCAGTGGCTTTGCCCAGGTCAACAAGGGAAAATATATTAACAAGAAATACATAACAGTCTTATGAAAGGTAGATCAGAAATGATTTTCCTTCATCTTTGCCATGTCACAGGCCTTGTTCACATTCAAGGGGAGCAGATTACTTAAGCATATGGGTAGTTGGAGTTGCTAGGGGTCATCTCAGACTCTGGGCCGCACACTGACTAGGAGGAGTCATTTTGAAATAAGAGGGGTCAGGGAGATGGCTCAAAGAGGAAAGCAGAGTGAATAAGGAAAGGAGATCTGGGGGCTTATGGGTTCTTTTCCAGTTATATCTGACCCCCAAGTGGAATCTTGGTTGTAAGACTCAATAACTTAGCTCATCATCGTAACCTTTCTCCTCACAACCTGGTGTTCTCTGCGCTCATTTCAGTCAAATTTCTAACTCACATTCCATCGTACTTTTATACCAAGCACAACACATTGGTATGAGAGACAGGCTTTAAAGATACTTTGTTGAACCAAATTGAGAATCCTGGGACATAGTCAATGACTTTGGCAATTTCAAGTTACCAAATGATACAATGTTGGAGCTTAGAGTCCTCTCTTCAACTTGCTCGCTTTATTTTCTGAAGAAATCAAGAAGGAGAAAACACAAGTGAGCAATTTGTCCTTGGCCACCCAGCTAGTTCCGTAGTGATGGGGCTAACAAAGAATTACTAATTCTGACTCTGAGTCTGGCCCTCCCGGGGAGAAGAGACACAACCTGACACCGTAGTGAAAGGATGGATCGGTCAGCACCGTGGACAGTGGCCCACGGGCCTTGGTTTCTTTCCATTTCAGCCTTCTTCGGCCAGTGCTTTCCGGATAAGAGTTGAAACAAAAATACCTGGTGTACAAGTCAAAACTGAGCTGGACAAAAATATTAGTTTTGATATGATTTGCAATCTCCATATATATGAGAATTTTACAACATGTCCTCTCTAGCTGTGAGGAATATAATTTTCCTCAATGCTTGTCAGATAAGGAATTTAGTTTAGTTGCTATTTTTTAACAAGGGTTCTGTAATTCATGATAATCAATTTGTTTTAGAAAGAAATCAGCATTCTTGCAGTTCAATGATCTAAAAATATGCTCTAGGAAAAATTATTTTATAGCCTTATGCAGAAAGCATGTCTTTTTTGCTGAATAATGGTCTTTGTTTCTGCAGAGTCATGTACACTCCCCACTGGTTTGGTTCACATAGTGAAAATAGTTGAAATGTTTGGCTTGCTCTTTTTAATACTTGAAGAGTGTCAGCGTGCATCTTGGCACAGCTAGAAATGGGCCGCAAGGGGTTTCTGTTACAATACTTTAAAAAGATAATTTCTCAAATTTGCTAGCTGCAGAAAATTGAACATAAATATTTTTAGTTGAGAGCAATTACCTGCCTGAACCTATGTGATCCCATGCACTTAAGATGCACTGAGTGCCACAGTGATTTGTGAGCATCAATGCAAGGTATGAAGGCCAATTGTCGCCATTGGCAACAAGAGTAGTATTGCAGTAAGATAGTACTAAGACATGTAGGTGGCAGAGACACATTTTCTATCATGAACACACAAAGGAGCTGCAAAGAGGGTAAAAATATGTGGATGTGAGTACACGAAGCTGAGAGAAGACTGGAGGAGGCTTGCACAGTGGGACTCACACTCAAGTTGGCAATGGCTGTGCCCACCTTCCCCAGCAGTGGTGAGCTCCTTGAAGTCAAAAGCCTTGCTATATTCATCTTGCCATTAGCCCTTCCCTTTGCCAAACACCAGAGACTCAACAAAGTCTCCTTGCTTTAACTAAATGCCTTTTTGGGCCAAGGCACTCAAACAGCAGTTTATGTACATAAGGGCTGAATTTGCACTTGCCACCAACTTAGATGTTATGTCTTTCTCTTCTCTTTCTTTTTGGCTTTCAGTGAAATAGCAGAAGTTTAAAACTCCAAAAAGATACTAACTAGAAATTGGTACAACTCACAAAAATTAAAAAAAAAAACCTTTTAAATGGCAACCATGCTGATAAAACATTATAAAGGAGTATGCAAACTGGTAGTTATTTATTATGCTGTGGTACCATCTAATGAAAAGCTTAGTGTAGGAATTTCAGGGCCGGAACATCTGCTCTGAGTGCTCCTTCATGGAGCTACACTTTTCAAAGCTGAGAGCCATGGTTAGATCTTTTCGTTGTAACTCAGTAGAGCGAATTGCTGACTCATGTGTTGTTATCTAAGACAGCTTTCACCTTATTGTTCTGTGTGGCTTATACTGCTTTTGTTGCTTCTTTTCTCCACTATAAGTTCTGCAAAATGAAATCTCAAGAAGGCTGTGAGATTTCTCAGCTTTGCCTTTTATTTGCAGCGAGGCCTTGGGAAAGAGATTTGTCAACGTATTTTTCATCTGTGAAATGGGCATCACAGGCTCGACTCTGAGGTTACCAATGGGAATTAAATAAATCTAATGTATGAATACTTTGCAATCTTTCTTCTCTTCCATCTCTTCTTTCCTTCTTCCCTTACATAAAATCATTTTCAACCTTTCAACAAAATCTCTCTTCTTTGATAGCAAAGAAAACAATAAATGATCAAGGCTGACACAAACCCACGAAGTCACAGACCTCTCTTGTGTGTTTTTGTAGAAAGCAAGAGTAGATGGCCTGGGGCCAGGGAGTTGGCTCAGTGGACTAAGCGCTTCCCTGGCAAGTGCAAGGGCCTGAGTTCAATCCCCAGTTCCACAAAAAAAAAAACCGGGTAGATGGCCAAGGGATATGAGAAGGCTACATAGGAGGACTCAACCTGCGGCTTGGAGGGAGGTCCCTGTGGCCTGATTCCAGCCCTGGCCAGGCCCTGACTCCCCGTGAGACTTCAGTCACTTCTGCTCTCTCAACCTTGATTTCTTCACATGAAAAATGGGGATAAAAACTGCTGCTTCACGGCATATGAGACCATAAGTGTGACAGCCCTGGGCAAAGCACAAAATGCTCCTCCAGTCTCAGTCCTGATTTTTATTACTAGTTAATAATGAATATGAGAGTGCTAAGAACTTTTAAATCCTACACTCACAAAACAACAGAATATCATCAAGTTTTTCCTTTTGTTTAAGAGGCATGGGAAACATGGATTCCCAGTGCAGGGACTAAAAGATATATCTGATATTTAGGTAATAGGGAAAGACTGTACTGAATCTCTTTATTGATGGAACCGATGGCTAGGAACGTGTGTTCCACTTCTGTTTCTTCAACCTGCATTTGTTACACATCTTCTATTATCTGGATTTAAGACTCAGCCCTAGAGACACAGTGAACAAGACCTTATACTCTCCCACCAAAAGAAGAAAGTGGAAGGATTTCTCCAGCAGAGGAAGGCACCAGATTCAATAGAAAGAACAGTCTCTCAGGGGATCTGTTGGTAATGGTATGGATTATGGCCGGGATATTCCCTATAGGTGAATTAGTTCTCTATTCAATCTAGTGTTTAATAAGTGTCTCTTATTTACATCATATTTACTTTTGATTCTAGAACTTTTGGGGGAAATTCTACTTCTTACCACATTACTGGAAAATTTCTTCCTTTGTTAGTAACCTCTAAGCCCCTCATGTCAACCCACAGGAGCTTCACAGATATAAATAGTTAGAACTTGAGGACTTGGAAATGGCTTAGAGAAAATACAGTCTGGATTCTTCATCTTGTAGCAATGTGAGCTAAAGCCTAGACAGGCCAGGAAGTTAGGAAAAGGTTGGAAATTTAATCCAGCCCTCGTCTTGGGCTCTTCTTCCTGTTCTGAGCTCCTCTTAGCTCTGAAATCTGTTCCTGTCTTCCACACTGTCAACAGCTCTTCTCTCCAGATATCATCGCCTGCTCTGTGAGCCAACCATTTAGGATTCATGGTTAAACTCACAGTGCCCTGGTACCATTCTTCCAGAAAGGAAAGCACTGATCAGTGATTGAGTTTGGCATCTCAGTCAAATACATTTCTCACTTGGCTTGGGTGGGGGGGAGGGGCACTGGATCTCACTTGACAGCTGTGTTCTGTGGCACCAGAGACCTAGAAAAACTCCTAAAAGTTAGCTTGTCCTGGTGGTGTACTCCCGCAGTACCAGCTGCTCAAGAGGCTGAGGCTGGAGGATTGCTTGAGCCAAGGAGTTCAAAGCCAGCCTGGGCAATGTAGAGAGAGCATGTCTCTTTCTGAAAACATTCTAGAACTAATGAGATTCTCCCTTATTGTCTATACTAGGAAATATTGGGAAGAACGAAGAACTGGAAACTGGCACAGAAGAACCTTACTCTAGTCATTTGTAAATCTCTGTGTGATGCCACATGTCTCCTGTCCTTTTTATTCATTATCTGGTCAGCTCATTCAGTCATTAAACTTACCGTCTTTAAAGTTAGGAACTATGCATATGCCCCTATCTAAAACATGGCCTCTCTCTTGCATGGGAAGGTCTACTGAGCAGAGCAAACACATGGAAAATATATCGATGCTGCAATGCCTGGGCTCCCAGAAGGCCGATGCAAAAACACCAGGCTGAAGTGATGGCCAGGAAAGGGTTTAAAAGAGACAAAGTTGAAAGTGAGGCTGTTTAAGAGGTAGCTGGATTCCAAACATAGTCCATATTCATACACCCACACCCTCCCTCAACATCCACTCCTCATCCATTTAAATCTGTTAACAAATGCTGATATCCCAACAGGCCATAGGATGAGGAGATATGAAGGCACTGTCCCTATTCCCAAGGGGTTTCCTGGGCTTGAGAAGAATCACAGATGAGCAGGTAGATCCAGGAGGACAGCAGGGGACTTGTTATGGCTACAGTCAAAGCCCCCCCCATGTAGGAACAGTAAGAGGAGACACCAGAGATAAGGACCAGCCTGGGACCCAAAGCCCTTAAGAAAGGCCCCAGGAAGTTTAGCTCAGGGCTCAAGGAAGGTGCTTGAGAAGGCACAGAGTGGCTGTGACCTTCTGAGTCTTCAGAAAATACTTCTGTTGAAGTGTGAAGAGCGACCAACAGGGAAGGAGGGGGAGTAGAGAGCGGGGAACAACTGGGAGGGTGTTCCCCAATTAGGAGAGTGTTCACCAGGGAAACAAGTAAGAGGGCACTGCTGCCAGGGCAGATCAGGGTGCCCTGGGCACATGCAGGGGCTGAGGAGATAGTGACGGTATCAGGAGTAGTGGTCACAAAATCTTTTTTCAATGCTCATTTCCCAAAAGAGTTGAGTGGTGAGTCTGATCCATGAACATGATGTGCTCAGAGCTCTCCTATGAATAGAGAGACTCAGCCCTGAAAAGCTGATCCTGCAGGACCCCAGCACTGGCAAGGGAAGCCCATCTCTGGAGCTGGTCTTCGGTCTGTGCAGCCCCCATGTCTGGTACCCGGGCTGCCATTCCCAGGCCTCTGCTCTGTGACTGTCTGCATCCTCCCCAGCAGTGCAGATTGCTAACAGATGCAGCACGTGCTTGCACCAAGGCTGCTCAGGGAATTACAGCACAGACAGTTTTCTTAGCTTGCCGCAGGAAGACAAGGGGACTCGGAGCAGGTTGGGCCACAGGAGTGGGAAAATCATCCAGCTAGGAGAAAGAACCACTTCCCTGGGGCAGAGCCAGGCAGCTCAGGGGCTCCTGGTGGGACAGCTCTGGTCACCTGTGGTCAACGGCTGTCCTAATAGGTCATGGCCCCCTCCCTGGCATCACCCTGGATATGAGGCACATGACCACTTCTTCAACTGAAAGATTGCCAAATAGGAAGAGAGGAAGGAAGAAAAGTTAGGAGAAGGAAGCGCTGTCACAGGGGTCAGAAGGACGTGAGGGTGGAAGTTGCAGAAACCACAGGAGTCCCCAGAGGGCTTCTCCAGCCTCATGGAGCCTCCAGGCCACAGGCTGGCAGGCTGGCTTAGTGCTTAAGACAGCTGGATCCTTCGAAGTCCCAGCCTCTGTCCAACCTTTGGGCAGATTATTGAACCTCACTGTGTCTTGGTCTTCCTATCTGAGATGCGGGGCGGGGGAAGCGCCTGCCCATTGGGGGCTGTGTCGTGCCTGCCGAGGTGATGAGAGTGCATGGTGTGTCCTTGCCGCATGTGGTGTGTGGCGAGCGCTCAAGCTTGGCGGGTGGCTCCTCCTGTCTCAGAGGAGCACAACAGGCCCTGGTGCTTCAGCCTGTCTGGTGTTTCCAGTCGCAAGCCTTTGCGCTGTTTGCGCCCTCCAGATCCAGGGCTGCTCCACGAACAGCAGCGCCTTCTCTTTCCAACAGACGCCTGCCAATTTCATGTATGTTGCATGATTCCCTCGTTTAGAACTCCAGTTTTCTAAGTCCACGCCATTCAGGGTGACATGCTTTCCCCTCGCTGCTGCATGGCTGGGAGGAAAATCAGCCAGGGGTTCTCTGCTCAGCTGTGGAAATCCTTGGACTATAAATAGCGCATGTGTGTTTTTTTTAATATGATGGACTCATTTTCTCTGATCATAAAATCCATGGCTTCTATTTATAGCCACAATGATGCCCGCCAGTACTGAGAGCTTTTAAAAATAGGTTTCAGGAAATAAGATGTGCTTGGCCAGCTCCCAGGGTGAGTGCAGCAGAAGGGGCTTGCAGATGGGGGCCAGGGACCTGGGGTCTTTGCGCTGACCTCATGCTGGCTCTGAGTCATCCTGGGCTCCAGGATCCCTGGGGTCCTGGGCTGTCAACTTGGGTTAGCTTTGCCTGGATGAAGGGACCCATTCATGCATTCATTGAGAACCTGCCCAGGCCAGCCGTGCTGCTTTGCTCTCAGGAAATAAGTACTGTTTGCCTTAGTACCGAGGTACCCACAGCCTGGTGGGGGAGACAGGCCCGTAAAGGCAGGCGCACTTTCCTGATGAAAGGTGGTGTACACCATGGCGAAGATGCAGGTGTGAATCGAGGCCTGGGAAGCCTCAGGGAGGCTCGCTCACTGTTCCCCTGGGCAGCAAGAGAACACTAAGGGAGGTGGAGCAGTGGCTTCTAAAGATGTGCAGATCCTGCTCCTGGAGCCCATGAAGGTCATGCGTAACTGTTAGTCATGCCACAGCAGCCCAAGTGGATTTAGAAACACCTAGCTGATTAGTGGAAGGCAGTTCCGTGTGTGTCCCTGGATGGCTGGCACAAAGACCTGCAAACGGAGGGAAGAAGGCCAATCGCAGACGCAGACGGCCTCAACCGTAGCTTACAGGCTGGGCCGGGTAAAAGGGGAAAGAAGGAAAGGCCCCCGTGTTAGAAGAGCTCTAAGCTTTCCACTGCCTTTGGACATCTGTCCCCAGCTGCTCCTGCTTTCCAGCGCAAGCTCATCCCAGTGCCTCTCCTGGGAGCTTGCCGCCTCTGTCCCGGGGCTGCTGCTACACCCTTGACCTCTCTCATTCTGCGCAGTTTCCCGCTTCTCAGGCTGAGCAGCTGCGGGCTTCCCCAGCTGTGCAGTGTGCACGCAGCCGCCATACACTCTTCACTCTGTTCCCATCAGTGGCCCTGGTGGCCTCTGCTGCCTTGCTCCTGTGAACCTCCCCAGTGAACCCCCTTGCATGATTACGTATATATTCCCTATCGACTCTGTACTCCTAGAGAGCCCTAACTGATAAACCATAGGACAAAATAATCACAGTGCTGATGCAACTGAATTAAGGAAATTGACGAGCGTAGTGACCCTGGATTTTATGGATGGGCTCAGTGAAGGAAGGGGGCTCTTTAAAGAGGGAAGGCAGAAGTGTCACAAGAGAAGGTGATATGACTACAGAGTGAGAGAGAGATTGGAATGTGCTTCCCTGCTGGCTGTGGAGATGGAGATGGGCCCCACACAGGTGATGCAGGCAGCCTCTAGAAGCTAGTAAAGGGGAGCAGACAGATGCTCCCTCAGAGCCTCCAGAGTGAACACAACTCTGCCAAAGGGATGCTGGCCTTCTGGCCTCTAGAACTAGAGAAGGATGATCTGTGTTGTTTTAAGCCAGCCAGGTTGTTCCAGCAGCCGTTAGGATCAAACATGGCAGCTAAGGTGAGGTTTTTAACTGCACAAGTGTACCAAGCACTGGTGTGCAGGGCCTTGGGACAGCCACTCTCCTCTGTCAGCATGTGCACCCCAGCTTCGGTCTAGCTAACCCCACCTTGTCACAGTCTGGGCTTCAGCAAGGCCAGGTCACCTTGGTTCTAGGAGTGGACTTGGCTTTATTTCACTTAAGTGGCTACCACAAGGCCCACAAGCTGCCCTGCGAAGAGATGCTAGAGTCCGAGGACCAAGCACACTGCTCTCCAGAGCTCCCCCCATCCCCTGGGGGTACAGATTCAAAGAGTTACCCCAAAGGCAGAGAGAAAGAGGCCCTGAGAGGCAACCAGACCATGGAGTTGGGGAGTAGAAAGAGCCAATTCCCATACTGGGGGCCACAGGATGGTGAACTGGGGGTGGGGGATCTCAGGGTGCAGTGGTCCCACGGCTGCCTGGTGGCTGCACTGGTCGAACCCCACAGCACCTAGCACAGAGGGTCAGAGGGAGGCTGCAAGTGTCATGGCCAGGAGGGCTTCAACACGGTCCAGGAAAGGCTTTCCAGGCTCTGGCTGCTGCGCACTGAGAAACAGTTTCTTAGATGTTGCTCTCCTGCCGGACTCAGGGACAGCCGAGCGTGCTGTGCAGAGGTCCACGTGGTGAGGAAAGCGACTGCCCTGGAGTTGATCTTGGACTGCACCTATGAGGTTTTCAGCTAGAAATGGGTCATGCAGAGCCCTGGGGGACAGCTTTCCTTCTCATTGTGTCCTCTGAGCAAACACAGGTAGAGAGAAGGCATGTCGCAGGAAGGCTCAATGGTCCTGCTGTTTGTCCTTTGATATCCATTATCTCTGGCTTTCTTAATTAAGAAACTTAACTGTGGAAGATGGGACCCAGCTTGAAAATAACCCTCCATTCCCCAGCTTCTTTCTTACAGTTCTAGGCAAGGAGATGTGAGAAGTTTGAGGGTTAAGGTTTAGGAAAGTTCCTCAAAATGAGCAAAGTTTTCTCTTGGGCCTTTTCTCTTCCTGCCTGGAACACAGATGCAATGGCTGGAGCTACTGCACTTGTTTGCAGCCACATAAAAGGGCAAAGAACCTCCCAGTGTCACTGGCCTTGAACCAGCACTCACCACCTTCTACTTCTGAGCTTGCTTTCTATGAAAACTAAGTCCATATTGTTTATGTTACAGCTATTGGGTTTTCTATTGCACTGCCCGAACACAATTCGTGGAGGCATAACACTGATAATAAAGAAACCTGAGGGCCAGCCAAATAGCGCAGCAGATTAAAGCACCTGCAAGCAGGTGCAGGGGTTGGAGGTTTGATCCCTGGGCCTGCCGTGTTGGCCCTGCTCCTGGTACACACTGAGATGGCGATTGAGACTGGGCACGGTGGCACGCACCCGTAATTCCAGCACTTAGGAGGCTGTAAACAGGAGAATCGCTAGAATCAAATCTCATTGTGAGACCCTGAACACCCTGTAGACCCTTCCCTAAAATACAAAAGAGAATAAACCTGTTATGGACTCGTAGCAGCACAGGACCCTGGAAGGGATTACCACACAGAACACAAGCTCAGGTGAATAAAGAAAGAGGTCTGTGGGGTACTGTAGGGCACATGTGCAATCCCAGCTCTCAGGAGGCTGAGGCAGGAGGATTGCTGTGAGTTTGATGCAAGTCTGCGCTACAAAGTGAATTCAGAGCCAGCCTGAACTGCAAAGTGAGGCCCTGTCCCAGAAAGTCAGAAGAAAAAGAAGAAGAAGAAGAAGAAGAAGAAGAAGAAGAAGAAGAAGAAGAAGAAGAAG
>NDGM011252971.1:0-11511 GCA_002564305.1 Octomys mimax | reverse complement strand
GTGCTTTGCAAAGCTTGTTCCAAGTAGGTGCTTTAGACCACTGAGCCATCTCGCCAGCCCCAAGTAGAATTTTTAAAACAGCTTCATAAAGTATGAGAATTCTTGGATAAAAGAAGAATTCTTGGATTAATGTGTTTGAAGCTATGTATTTTGAAGTGCATAAATGTCAATTTATCTTTTATTGTGATTTTAAAAATAAATTTTAGCACTCTAAATATGTTGTGATCACATGTCATGTATAATCTTATGTGTACATGTGTATGTCTATGTGCATAATTTTTGTGCTGACATGTATCAGAAAAATGCAGTTCAAGACAAGAAATGATGAAATACGATAGCTACTGGACATAACATCACTGAGCTCTATATCAGGAATATCCGGACAAATACTGGGTGATTTATTTCCTTAAGGTGGGCTCAGTTTATATTGTCTTCCATTTTACATCATAAATGTAGTTCTCTTAATATAATAAAATAAATTAAAATAGGGCTGGCAAAATAGCTCCTCAGATTAAAGCACCTGCAAGAAGGCACAGGGGCCAGGGGTTTGATCCCTGGGTCTATTGTGCTGGCCCAGTCCCTGGGGCATGCTCAGAGGGCAACTAAGACCAGGCATGGTGGCACACACCTGTTATCCCAGCTCTTGGGAGGCTGTAACAGGAGGATCACTACGAGTATGACCTATGCAGTGAGATCCTGAACACCCTGTAGATGCTTCTCTAAAAATGCAAAAAATAAAAATAAAATAAAATAAAAAAAAAAGAAACTGGTGGCCATATGATTACTACAAATAATCATCATAATCAAAAGTGTGTTTTTAACCAACACAAATGGAAAGATGTGATAAATTCTTAATAATCAAAAGAAATATGCATGAAATATAGGATTTTTTTCCCTTTAAAAAAGTGAATGCAGTTAGATATAAGGGTACTAAAGAAGATTCAGGCTGCCAAATTATGGGGACAGAAGCAGTACAATGATTAATTTTTTAAATGTATTTAGTACATGTCTTCAGGGTCTCACTATATAGATCGGACTCGTAGTGATTCTCCAAGCTCTGGGATTACAGGTGCGTGCCACCATGCCCAGTCTCAATTGCAGTCTCAGTGCACCCCGGGGGCAGGGCCAGCACAGCACACTGGGGGATTGAACCCGGGCTGCGCTCTGCCCACGCAGGTGCTTTAGTTTGCTGAGCTATCTGGCTGGCCCAGAAGTAGTATAATGAGATTAAGTAGAATTCTGAGTAAAGTATACATCTGAGAGGAAGGATTTGGCAGCGACCGGGGTCAAAGCCCGTGCGAACTCTTGTCCTTGGAGACATGCTCCTGCAGCAGCTGTCATATGCCTTCCAAGGCTGCTTCTCCATGGACAAACTATCAAAACTCTGGATGGTGCTATGAGGACAAAAGCTCTTTTATGCTGCATTGATATTTCCATGTTTAATCCATCACTCGTGTCCATTTGCCTTCCAGCAGCAGCAGCAGCAGCCTAGCACCAGATCCTGTTGGGTACAGACCCTGGTGCGCAGTCTCCGCAGCAATGTTTCACAACCTTCTCTGCGGCGGGGAGAGAACTTTATTGTTTAGTTTGGATTTCCTCCAGAAGCAGAACTTGATGCAGTGATTTTGGCCCAGGTAATATGCTTGGAAATTCGCACAAGAGAGGAAGCCGAAAAACACGTCAGACAGACCTGTATTAAGGATCAGGCTCCTGTTGTCAACCGCTCTGCTCAGCCCCACGGGGGCAGCTGAAAGGCCTCACAGGGACTCCGGCTGGGAGTCATATTGAGGCGGCCGGGGGGCTAGAGCATTTATCCACTGAGCAGAAGGGTTGTGAGAGGGATCTAAAGCAGCTCACAAAGTGTCCCGCACTTCCAGGTTGCTGGTAAGCAGACTGTGGAGGCAGTCCTGGGTGCTGAGGAGGTACTTAAGCAGAGCTGGGACAGGAGCCAGGGTGTGTCTCACTGGGCAAAGCCCCAGATCCAGCCACTGGAGCCAGGATCTTAATTATCCACCTCCACCAGCTTTCTGCTCTGCCAGGCCCAGGTGTCCGGTGCTTCTAAGCTTCTTGGGGGGCTCATCAACCTTTATTCTCAAACCCAGCTTACTGTCAATATGACTGAGGTTGGCCCTTTTTCCTTATAGCTCCCAGGGTCTAATTAACATGCACCAGAGAGTATTTACCACCTTCCCAGCCTTTCCAAAACGTCATTTGGGGACAATGCTTTCAGTGCTGGTGCCTTAGGATCATCACACTGTGACTGGCTCATGCCTCTGGGTCACCATAGTGATGTAGCTCATCTACAAACAGCTTGGAAAACAAAGCCATTACCTTGACATCCATGCACCTGCCAGACAGAGATTCCTGGGCCTGAGGTGGATGGAAAGAGACACTTTAAAATGCTGTGGAATTATTTCAAAGCTTCTGCTTCCCGGCTACCATAATCAGACTGCTTCCACCTGATCAGTTACCCAGAATTGAGCTTTAAACCAGAACCTAAATTGTTCTGGAAGCCCTCAGGACAGAGCTACTCTCTCTTGCAATTAAATGTTGGCATAATTCTTTCAGAGCTGCAGCCTTGCTTTTGCTTGGAGCCTTCCTTGCGGGCATGCGAGAGCTGCCCAATCACCTGGTGAAGCATTTTTTGAAAACCCAAAAGCTCACAGAAAAGGTCTTCAGGTTTGGGGATCTAGAGGAGAAGGCCCAGTATTGAGAAAGCTGTGCTGATGCAGGTGGAGGGATCTGTGGTCACTTCTCTGAGTGTGTCGAAAGCTCCTACTTTACACCACTGCTGAGCTGGGGGCCAGGGGAACAAAAGAAGATGACAAGTGACGCTGCCTTTGAGGAATCTGCAACACGTGCAGGGCAGATGGGGGAAGAGACGTTACAATTCGATTGGAGGTGCTGCTACTGCTGCAGGAAGTCAGGATGACATGGGGAGAAGGACAGATGGAGCTCCACGGCGCTGACAACGTTGGGTACAGGGGGAACGATCCATGAATCCTGGTGGATGACTAGGAGTTTGCCAGGCAAGAATAAGGAAACATGAAAGATCAGTCATCCATCAGGGTAATGTGTCACTCAGGGCTGTAAATGAGGATAAGTAAAACCCAAAGTGCTGCCACTGCAGAGTTTAAGAGGCCTGGTGAGATCAAGTACGTGCAAAGAAGTAACGGCAAGCTCCCGGTGACACGTGAACGAGTGTGCCACTCCGCGCATCAGACAGTTCTTGGTTCCAGGAGGACCTCACAGGGCACGCGCACATCCTCCCGGGTCTGCCGGGGCCTCTCCTGTAACAGGCTAAACTGAGTGTCAGTGCCAATCCGCATCTTGAAGAAGGGAAAATGAGGCTGACAGAATTTAAGCAGCCCTGGCACAAAACTGCTGTACTCACTGCTCCTCACGCTGGGTTCCAGGCAAAGTGAAACAGGAAGCCTTCCTCAGGCTCAATGCAGCAGCTGGTGTCACTCACCAGAACGTGTCACTGTCACTGTTACTGCAGCAGTTCTGCCCTGGGTCAGCTTCTCCCTCTCAGCGGGCATTTGCCCTGCCTGGAGCCCCTGGACCTTCTCATCCCCTCATTCAGAGACAGCGCTTATCCATCTATCCAACAGGTTCTTGGCAAGGCTTCCTTCGTAACAAATAAAAATATGCCGCTTTCACCAGCCACCTCCTCACAAGCCTCTCCCCCAGCAGAACCTGCCCATTGAACACTGTAAACTAAGCCTGCAGTTGCTAGTCAACTTAAAAACACCATTCGCCTCCAGCCGCTATACAAGCAGCTCGCTTTGCTGAGAACCATGTGCAGTGCGTTCTTTTCTCCACTGCAGAAGGGTCCAACTTGTAAGATCTCCGCACCTCCCTGCGCTCAGACGTAACTAAAGTCCTCTCCCTTTGCTCTCCTCCTCGTGTGCATAGCTCTACCATTCCGCCTACCACAATTTTAACTTGCAAAGTCATTAACAAGGCATGAGATCAGAGCCAATGTCTAAACACCCAGGAAGCACACTGAAGGTACCTAGTGGTATGACTTCACATTAGGCCCCTCCCCAACCTGAAGAGAACTTCCACAGAAAATCCTCCAGTCTGTTCAAGCAGGAAAGTGCCCCTCACTCAACCTGAGAAATGAAAATAAGTCTGTTTATCAGGATGGCTCCCAGGCCTGGTTCTCAGGCTTAAGGAAAACCCGTTAAATCTACAGAATGACACATTGTAAGTCAGCAGAACACCACTGTCATCCTGTATTTCCTCCCCCCAAAGGGTCTATAGACCTACCCATAGCCCCTGAGAAGCTTAAATGTTTTCATCTTCCTCAGTGAAACACGCCCCCCATACCTAGGCTAGCGTGTAAAGCGGGATCTCTTTCTTTGTTCGTGGTCAGAGGCCTTCCTAACCTTGATCAGGTTGCACACAGCCTGAAATAAAAATATTGCTGCTCTCTTCAACCCGACCTAGTGGTCTGAGCTGCTCCTTGGGGTCGAGCCTGACACCTGTCAGCCTTGCCAATGATGTCCAGCAAGTTCTTCAGGTTTAGATCAGTTTTGCTCCTATAACTTGAAGTCCGGGACTTTATTCATTCTTAACCATCAGTAAATGTCAGTTGAATGATGGAGTGAATGAACAGCACCCTGAATAAATAAAGGGAGAATGCTCCACAATAAGAAAAGGAGCCGAAAATGGAAAGGACAAAGCTAAATTCTAAGTTTCAAAAGAGTTCAGAAAATTGGACATCTAATCAGACATATCTAATCTGGAAAAATATGGTTACAAGAAAAGCTATTATTGGAACAAGATTAGCTCCTTAGAGAGTCCAAATGAGCCCTCTGTGCCACTCTTCCCTAATCTTCCCAAACACAACTTCCTTCTGCAGCTCCCTTTGTTGTCCCTGGTTTGCTCTCTCTGCAATCACGGCCATAAAGCCAAAGGGTCAGAAAGGAAGACTGACAAATGCCCTGTCCCCTGGGCCAGAATTCAGGGCTGAGCTCACAGGCAGCAGCTCAATATGCTTCGCAGGCCAGTGGCATGCAGTGGAAAAAGAGGGCGATGGAGGAGGGCTGCAGCTGGAGGCTTATTTTATAGTCTCCAGTGAACAGCTGGATTTAGAAAAAGAGAATACTGCATGTGTTTTATTAGGTCCCCCCATGTCAGTGTATGTGCATGCCTGTGTATGCATGTGTAAGTACATACACGCACATACACACTTTGAGCAAATTCAAGTTCACCTTGCCTTATTATAGCAATTAGGGCTTTGAAACTACTGAACTGCCTTGAGTTTCCCCTCAAAATACATGATTGCTCTCACAAAATGTCATTTCAATTAAAGGAATCCAATAATGCACCAAAAATGTCCTCCTGTGCACGCACGGTGTGTGAAGTACCCACTGACACTTGAGGTTTGGGATTTTTCTGTATCATTAATAAAAGGATGCAAATGGAAAGCACTGGCTTTTCAGTATCGTTATTGCAAGTCTAGATAGCAGGGGCCCGCAGGAAGCTGTTTTGCATTTAGCATATCTTCCCCACAACAAAAGGTAGAGCTGCTTAGAAATCCAAATAAATTAATAAATCAGCCTAACTAAGATGATATCATATCGATCCAGCAGCCCTGAGGACGGGATGCCCTGCTGTCCGCCTCTTGGCAGAAGGAAGCCCAGTGTCCTCCTGACTGCATGTAGCAGCCGAGAAAGCAAAAGTAGGCTGCATGGAAAATCTCAGAGCTGCTGAACAAATCCTGTGAGAAACTCCTTCAGAAAATAGGAAGCTGGATAGAAAGGGGAATTCAACAACAGGCCTTCTCTAACAGCAACACGTATTTATTCTTCTAAGACTCAGGCCAAGACAGCAATAGCCCCTGAAGGTGTTCATTTGGTCATTCATTTAATAACCATTTATTCAACAATTAATATTAATGTGGATCCACTTTTATATTGTAAATTTTTCCCAAGAGAAATATCTAATATTAAAATCTATGTTTTAGGACCCCAGGGCAGAAGTGGGCATAAAATCAATGTGAGTGATATCTGAGGCATCCGACCACCCTAGACCACGTTCAGTGCTGAAGAGTTTCCAGCCCTTGCCTCAGGAATGAGCCAGAGGCAGAAGTCTCCTTCGTGATCTCCAGCTCCACCTGGGGAGCTTTGCCCTTCTTGGGTCCAGACCCTACGCGCTAACCGAAGAATTACAGAAGCTGGGTGTGATGGTACATGTCTAGGATTTCAGAACTTTGGGAGGTGGAGAAAGGAGGAGTGAGGAAGGGAGGGAGGGAGAGTGAGAGATAGGGAGGGAGCGGTAGGTGAAGGTCCTTTGTGCAAATCCCAGACACCTCTCCCAATAAAAAATAGTATTCTAGAATGCTAGACCTATAGCATTCTAGAGACACCCAAAAGATCCTCTAATTTACTGACTTCCAAAATTTCCCGGAACACTATTTCATAAAAGACTTTTTTTCACATGATGTCAATATACATTTGAAAAGGCTGGAATAAAATGTTCCCTGGCTAAAAGGAGCATGGGATGCCCAGCAGCCTAAGGCCGGACTGCTTCTGAGGTAGACCCATGACATGGAATCCAGGGCTCCCGGGAACGCAGAGGAAAAACCAATCGATGTCAGGCTTATTTACTGGATGACAAAACTGAGATCAGAGAAAACCAGCGACCCTCCCAAGGTCACAGAAAGAGCCAAGAAAAGAATACAGCTGAGCACGGGAACCAGGTCAGCCCTCCTGTTACAAAGCACTGCCATTTGGGTGAGAGGACTTCTGTGGGAGATGAAGGAAATGGAACTTCTTTGGGTGTCTCCACTTTGAGGCGCTGGTGTGACATTCACAGGTGGTGCCCAGGAAACAGTGACATACAAGTCTACAGTGCTGTGGGGAAGCATGCCAGTTCTGAAGCCAGTGGCTGGTGTTACAGAAAGGGTAAGTGATGTCCTACAAGAGGATAGAAAAGGCCCCGCTAAGGGAGCCGACCCAGAGGAGAGCGCTTGGAGAGTAGGAGTGAAATGAGGACGTGGAAAGATGTGGATGTGGTTTCTGAGCTGGAGTAGTGAGAAACCAACTTTGGATTATGCTAAAATAAGGCTTCTGCGGGGAGACAACTGAGATGCCAGCCACTCACTCCTCTGCCGTCACTCCTTCCCCACCCCTTGCCTGCTTCCCTGAAGGCTGCTTCCGTGGCCTCCCACGGCCTCCTGAGAGGGTAGCAAGGACATGCAGGAGCCCACATGTATTGCTGGGCACAGGTGAGTGTTAATATTTCAGGAGTTCATCGAGCTGTTAGCAATTGTTAAACACCAATTAATAAACATTAATCTATATACGCATACATTTAATCTTAAACACAAAGGGGAAACACCCCAAAGGTACCACTTCTTAATTATTTCTATATTTGACTATCTATGCTGATAAAGTTGTTGGTATCTCTTGCTTCCATATGACAGAAATGCACATAGTGGGGACATGTCTCCTCCACTCTCCATTCAGCAATGTGTGGTCTGCAGCTCAGACAGGGGCTGTGATGCGAGCCTGCTCCGTGGGATTAGGCAAAGTTTACAGAGGAAGGCTTTCACATCCTGTGGAGAGATGAGCAGACTCCCTAGGACCAGTAATCTGCTGCCTGTTGTGGCCATTGGAAGGCCACACTGGCTTTCCTGTTCCTGTGTCCTCCCCCTTAACTGTTTCTCTTAAACTTGTTTGAGATGTTTGTTGCTTGCAAGCAGATAGTCAAAGACTGAGAGGCTGGCATTTTCAAGGGGAAAGGTCACATGTTTTAGAGTAAGGACTTGAATCAGTTTAGACTTGCAAGTGCCAATCAAGAAGAGTGCATGTAGCTATTCAAGACCAGGTACTGGGCTAGGCCACTTCGGAAGAGAAGAGTTACAGAGAAGGCGTTTCAGCTACTTGGGGTCAGTGGGCCCGGGGAGGCAGTGGAGGAAAGGGGCTCGGCGCTAAGCAGCGAGGCCGGGAGACTGAGCTTCTCTCTGTGCAGCCGCTCTCTACCCTTCGCTGCCAGGATCTTGAACAGGAGTCGACTGGCCAAGAAATTCACTATTAGCTCCGCGGCATTTCCAGTTATTATTCTATTCATTCTTCTCACACCTCGGGCCATCGTATTTACATAATGAGAAGAGAATTTGGTGGCGAGGAGGAGCACGGATGGATTGTCACGGGCCTGGCTTGTTAGCTTAAACTGTAAACAACACTTGTTTCCTGCGCTGCGGCTTGGGAGGTGTTCTGTTAATTTCACTCATCGCCTTATTTCCACAACTTGGCAGCTGAGTTCTGAAGCGGTCTGTTCAGATGGATGCTCCTGGTCATTCTACGGGCGCTTTGGCCAGCGCCACGCCGGGAGACGCGCGCAGGCCTGCGCCGGGTGGCCCTCCGTGCGCCTATAAACCTGAGGAGGATTTCCCTTTCTCGCACATGGGTGGTTTCCTAGTTCTCCTCCACTCCTTGACCTCCTGTGCTGATAAACAGTAAAGGCTGTCGTCAGAGCCGCCCACAGAATTTAAAGCGCTAGATCCACACACGAAGATGTGAGGTCCCCTGTGCTGAAGCACGCTTCCTTTTCCCCAGTTTCCCTCCCCCAACCTGTACTTCGTCCTTTTGCTATTGCTGGCATTCCCAGCGGGCTGAGGAGAGGTCCCCCGGGGGTCTGCCGCTCTGCTCCGCAGCGCTGCCCAGGAGGCGCTGGCATCTGACCTGCTGCTCCAGGGTCGTGATGTGGGCTGGGGTTCTTCACCCTAGCCTAGCAGGAGCTGAGAGCCAAGCGCACGTGCCAGGGAGGCGGGGCCACCTGGGAAGCAGGGATCCAATCCCCAGGCCATATTTTACTGCTCCACCGAACTTTAAACTTTCATTAAAAATGTATGCAGACTTTCAAGACGGTGACTGCAGAGCCTCAGACCCCAGCCGAGGGCCGTCTGGAGGGCAGAGCGCCGTCCACCTGTGGTTACCACACCCAGGCGGACCCGCTTGCACGCTTCTGCGTCTGGCTCTCCAGGCGCCGACCACAGGTGCACAGCGGGGGCTCCGCGTGAAAGCGCGTTCAGGAGACTGCTGCAGCAGGCTGGAGAGCTGCTCACGGAGAGGAGACCAAGAGGCCAGCTGAGCCAAGTGGGGAGAGGACCAGAGCAGCGTTTTGGTGGCTTGCTGCTGTCTGCCTTGCATTGTGCCCCTGTTCTGGTTTCAGACTTCTATATCTAAATAAGGAACATCTGGGAGGATTCTTTTTAAGTGACCGGTCCTTGCATTAAAAGTGCTCACTAAATATTTGCTAAAGGAATGCACTCAACCATAACAGAAAATTGGAAACCAAAGTCTTTGCCTGTGGTTTAGGGAAACAAGAACCAATTTAAGCCAATCTCTTATATTGTCAAGGTTAACAAGCTCCAGGCGGACTTAAGGACTTTCTCCTTGCTGTTCGTCCAACTCCAATCAACTGGAAGCATCCTTTCAGCTACTGATGTTCCTCCCGGTGCCAAGCAACTGAAAGTGCTGTCGCTGAACGTCTTCCTTCACCCGGGACCTTCCTAGGACCCTGGTGAGAAAAACGAGCTCGGCCTTCAGGCCAGGCCTTAGGAAAGTCTTCAGTCCAATTGAGGAGCGTCAGTGTCACGACTCTCAGACTAGGAGTAGCTGCATCTTCTCAGCTACAGATTCCTAAGAGGAAAACCCAACCTGCTCCCCAGAGGAGAGAGGGAATGAATCACAAGACAAGAGGCGCACTGGGCGCAGGCCTCTGAAGTTGGCGTTCCAGACACAGATGGAAGACTTGTTCCTGAATACTCAGGAACAGCGCATTTAGATCAGGACCTTATCCCTTTACTTAGCAACAAACATGTTTTTTATTCTTTGGTCACAGATGCCCCCACCATCTGCTTCCAAGCTTCTGCGATCCAGGGGTCGCCAGTGCATCACTGACTTCCCTGGGAGTTACCCCCATGTGCTCAGCCCCATCTCTGAGTTCTAAAAGAGTCACACACAGACTTTCGGGTGTCATACTGTATGGACTGTTGGCTCTACAGAGTTGTTGAGGATTTGCAGTCAGCTCTTTGGTGCAACTGAGGGAATGCGCGTCCTGCTTAACACCTAAACAGAAACCTGTGGCCTTTAGCTGTTGATCTCCAGTGACAGGAAGTCCCTGTATTAGCACACATTAGTTCTTTCATGCAGTCTTTAGAAAACATGTTACTGAGTGCCTTTGATGGGTTTGGATATACTTTAGGGCTGGTAAAAATAATGGAATGGAGACAATGAGGGGGCCAAGAAAACAGGACTGAAGAAAATGTGATCAGGTCAAGGCATTGTCTAGTGGCCTCCACAAAACATAGAACATATTAAAGTTAAGGCAGAGGTCTGCGGAGGGCAGCAGCAGCTTCCCCACAGCCACAGCACCCTCCCGGCTCTCATCCCCACTCTCCCAGTCTGCCCAGCTATTCAGTTGAATTTCCTTGTGTGTAGCACGGGCTTAATAACAACGCAGAGTGTAGTTTTGCGGGAGAAATAAATTATCAGTAGCGAAGCTCTCGGGCTAAGGATAGCCACCAGCAGTGTCATCTTCACCACTACCACGACTTCTGTGACGCATTGGTATTAAGATTTTCTCTGAATTTTATAGAGATGTCTAGAACAACTTGTTCCCATATACACTCTGGTGCCCTTGCCTCTGTCTTCTACCAGCTCCCCAGATGATAGGAACTTGCCCTCCTGTGCTTACTCCCACTGTTTCTTTGTATGTATGTATGTATGTATGTATGTATTAGATACAGGTCTCACTATGCAGTTAGACTTGCAGTGATCCTCCTGTTTCAGCCTCCCAAGTACTGGAATTACAAGTGTGTGCCACCATGCCCAGTTTCGGTGGCCCTGTGTGGTGTGGGGCCAGCACAGCAAGTGGCACAGGCAATCGAACCCCGGTCCTTGCACTTGCCAGGCAGGTGCTTCGACTGCCAAGCTTTCTCCCCAGCCCTTACTCCTAATGTTGAGTTTACATTTCTCCATCTGTGGTCTGAGCTGGCCTTATCTCTCCAGCCCCATCCTTATGATGTTTCCCTTGGCTTTCCACCCCAGCCACCCCAGGCTCTCTTTCACAAGAACTTATCCCTTTGGCAGAAATCCTTCCCCCACCCCTTAAACTCCTCCAACTCAGCTCAGCGCAGGGACGACCCCCTCTGAAAAGCCCCCAACAGAGGCTGTCGTAGCCCTGCACTTCCCCACCCTCCTCATAGTGACTATTTTACGTCCACTCACATGACTGTCACACGAGTTTCTATTTCATGGCCCAGACCTCCAGCCTCTAAGCACCACGAGGGTGTAGATTCTGTCTTCTTTATTTGTCCCTGGGTTCCTATTATAGTCCCTGGCCCACATATGGTACACAGTAAGGGTTGTCAATGTCCTTTTCACTTGGCAGGAAGAGATAAGGGAAAAATAGTATAGTAATCATTTTATAAGTGTTATGGTTTGTGTCTAGTTGTCCCCCCAAAGCCTCATACAGTCATAGGGTGGGGAC